>JACBKR010001415.1:0-51597 GCA_014218235.1 Colocasia esculenta | reverse complement strand
CCGCCACGAAGTCCGCCAACGCCTGCGCTTTGATCGCCGTCCTCGGTTGGAAGCTGATGTCGAATTCACCAAGCTCTATCGCCCACTTAACCAACCTACCGGAAGCCTCCGGCCGCTGAAGAATGGATTTTAGCGGTTGATCGTTAGAACTGTAACGGAATGGGCTGAAAATAGGGCCTAAGCTTCCGAGCAGCTGTGACGAGAGCAAGGGCGAGTTTTTCTGCCCTGGGGTATCTCCTTTCAGCTTCTTGGAGGACCCTGTTGATGTAGTATACAGGATGCTGCGCTGCTCCTACTTCTCTGATCAAGACCGCACTGATGGAGTGTTCGGTGACCGAAAGGTACACGAACAGAGGTTCTCCGAGCACAGGCTTTGAGAGAACAGGAGGGGCTGCCAAATATGCCTTCAGCTCGGTGAAGGCGGCTTCGCATTCGTCAGTCCACCGTACTTGCTCCCCTTGCTTCGAGGAGCTTTTAGGGCCTCGGAGCAACTTGAAGAAGTTAAAACTTCTTTCTGCTGCTCGGGACATGAACCGATTCAGTGCCGCGAGACGCCCCATCAGGCGCTGGACGTCGCGCACTGTCTTTGGACTGCTCATTTCAAGCACTGCTTGGATTTTTTCCGGGTTTGCCTCTATTCCCCTGTTTGATACGAGGAACCCGAGGAACTTACCCGACCGAACACCAAACGCGCACTTGGCAGGATTGAGCTTCATATTATACCTTCGCAGAGTTGCGAAAGTTTCCTGGAGGTCGGAAATGTGATCAGTACTCGGAAGTGTCTTGACCAACATGTTCAACGTAACCTCCATGTTGCGCCCGATCTGCTGCTCGAACATCTTGTTGACCAGTCGTTGGTAAGTCGCGCCTGCATTCTTCAGACCAAAGGGCATCCTGGTGAACATATAAGCCTAGGTCTGTGACGAACGTCGTGGCGTCTTGATCCGGGGGATGCATGCTGATCTGGTGGTAACCAGAGTAGGCGTCCAAAAAGCTGAGAAGCTCGTGCCCGGAAGTTGCGTCCACCAGCTGATCAATGCGCGGCAGGGGGAAGTTATCCTTGGGCGTTGCCTTATTGAGATCTTTGTAATCCACGCACACACGCCACTTGCCGTTGGCCTTGCGTACGAGGACCACGTTGGAAATCCATCTTGGATATTGGGCTTCTCGGAGGAGCCCAATAGTTCGGCTTTTGACCACGTGATCCTGAATCACGGTTTGCCGTTCTCGGTTCACAGGTCGCCTCCTTTGCTGTACTGGCGGGACTCGGGGATCCAGCCGGAGGCGATGCACCATGACTTCCGGGGGAATGCCTGGAAGCTCGTCCTCAGACCAAGCGAACACGTCCAAATTGGCCAGCAGGAAAGCTGTGTAGCGTTGCTGCTCGGCCCCTGTCAACAAGGCGCCAATGTACAAGACGTGTTCGGGGTCGTCGTCCACTTGAATGGGGATTAAGTCTTCAGCAGGCGTCCCCGGCTGGTTGAAGGCTGATCGGAAGCCGGAGGAGCGGATCAGCGAGTGGTTGCTTGTCTCTTAGGAGAGGACATAGCAACGGCGAGACTCGCGCTGACACCCGAGCACTTCGCCCACTCCGCTCGGAGTAGGAAACTTCATCTTCTGATGGAGCGACGAAGGTACTGCTTTGATGCACCGATCAGACCTCTGCCTAGGATAGCATTGTATCCAGGCATGTTGTTGACGACCAGGAAGTCAACAATTTTGGTCACAGCCTTGGAGCCGTTCCCAAGGTGATAGGAAGGCGAACCCTTCCATGGGCTGGACCGAAACTCCCGAAATGCCGAATAGTGGCGAATTTACAGGGGTGAGTTGATCGGTTCGCAGGCCCATGAGGACAAAACAGTCGTAAGCCAAGACATCAGGAGCGCTTCCGTTATCTACCAGAATCCGGCGCACATTATAGTGGTTGATGGTGGCCAAAACGACCACGCATCAGTGTGTGGGTCGTAACCCCTACAAGATCTTCATCCGAGAAGGTTATAGCCTCCTCGGGTGTGCACGTGCAGGACTGGCAGGATATGGAGCCGACCGAACAGCCGAAGGCCTGTCTACGACATGCACTCGCCTTGCGTAATCGCGTCGGCTTCGAGTGCTTTCCGCCCGCGCCGAAGCCTCCCGCGATCACATTGATCTCCTGCCCATTGGGCTCGTTGTTGATCGGCTGCTCGGGAGTGCGATCTCGGCGTCGGGGGCGCTCTTCGTTCCGGCGCACGACCGCCCAAGATAGCCGCGCTTGATAAGGTCTTCAATTTCGTCCTTAAGCTGGCGGCACTCCGCAGGTGTCGTGGCCATGGTCGCGATGAAAGCGACAATATTTATTTGATCGCGCTTCCGGGGGTCGAAGCGCATTCTTTGTGGCCACCAAACAAATGCTTCGTTCCTGATCTCTGCCAGGATTTGTTCGGGTGCCACGGTGAGGGGGGTGTAGTTGGTGAAGGGGCGTGGACGGCGCGGAGAATCGCCATTGCGCCATCCCTTCTTCCGATCTCGGTCGGAACCGTTGTCGGAAGGTCGCTTCTTGTCCGACTGCTCCCCCTGTTCGGCCCTGCTCGCGCCAGGCTTTCCTCGCAAGCTGCATGGCGTTGTGCGATGGAGAGTAGTTCAGCAAGGGTGGCGGGCTGCTGGACGCCGAGGGTCCTCTGCAGGAAACCGTCGCGAGTGCCCTGAATAAGGGCGCTGGTTGCCAGAGGGACGTCCAGGCGCGAGCGCGATGCGCCTCTGTTCGGAACCTCTTAACGAAGTCCCAGAGTGCCTCGCTTTTCTTCTGGCGCACAGCCAGAAGAGAAGCCGCCGTCCGCGGCTGAGATCTTCCACCAAGGAAGTGTCCCTAAAGGACTTCTTCAGTTGGCGGAAGGAGGTGATGGAGCCCGCAGGGAAGGTTTCAAACCAAGCCCTGACGGTTTCCTGAGCGTTGCAGGGAAAGCCCTGCACTTGGCCGCGTCCGATGCTCCGTGGAACACCATGTGCGACTCGAAGCCGTGGATGTGGTCGGCCGGGTCGGTTGTGCCGTCGTAGGGCGCGATGGTGGGCAGAGGGAGCTTGGAGGAGACCTGGGCCTCCAGGATCTCCCTGCTGAAAGGAGAGCGGAAGTCCAAGTCGTCCTCCGCCGGAGCCTTGCCCTCCGCACGCTGAACCATCGCGTCCATGTGGCGTTCGAGGTCGACCACACGCCTTAGGTGCCTGGCGAACTCCTGCTCGGAGTTGGCGGGGCCCCCTCGTCTAGAGGCGTGGGGTTGCCTCCCACGACTGATCGTGGCGGACGGGGGGAGATGATAGAGCGTCGGGGCGAGCGCCCGCGGCGCTCTGGTGCCCGCTCCTCCGACGGGGCCCGGTGAGACCGGGCGGCGACTCCACCTGCTGCTCCTGAGGCACCGGAGGAGGGAGGCGGGAGCGGCGATGCGACGATTCATCCTGCCGCTCTCACGGCAGGGAAACCGCCGGAGCCGCTGCTCCCGCCAGCTGGGCCTGCAGGGCGAGGCAGACGCCCGTCACCTGCTACATTTTCCCCTGAAGCTCCGCTACTTCGAGGGCAGTTGCAGGTGCGGCAGCCGGCGGTGCTGGGACGTCGTGATTAGCCCCAGCGGGGTCGATGGCGACGTCGCCAGGGGGGGATCGGCGGCGAGAGTCCCCTCGTGACTGATGGGACCTCGTCGCCCTGCTCCCTATGTTCTGGTATGAGGATCGTCCTCGAGCCATGGCAGCATCGTTCCCACAGACGGCGCCAAATGTGGTGGTATGATCCTGTTTGGGCCTGAGCCAAACGGGCCTCCACTAAACAGAGAGGGAAGACGATCGCTGGTGAGGACGAACGCCTGCAAAACCAGAAGAGGATCAGGGGGCCCGGTGAAGACCGGGGAAACCCTCCGATGCCTAAGTCAGTGGAGAACTTGAGAGGCAGGGGGTTTCGAAGTGAGAGAATGTGTTCGCGTGGGGAAGAGAACGTACCGTTGCATGGTACTGTACCTGTGCTTTTATAGGCGTCAGTGTCGAGGCCAACGTGCGTAACGTTCGGCAGATCGTGCCTGAGGAGGCGCTTTGACGCACGCGCATAACGGGAGGAGTTATGACTCTGGTGCCCGTTAGGCTGCCAGGCAGCTCACGCCCCTTGATAGTGGAGAACGTGGCCTGGGACGGTTACAACCGTTCTGTAAGCCAGGGAGCCTGCTCGGAACCCTTTAAACACACCTTCCGAGCAGGTGACCTACATGGAGGTCAAGAATGCTGTTCGGTGATGTTGAGGGTCGTTCCGCGCAGTAAGGTTACCGTTCCTGTTCGGAACCTTTCCGCGGGTGTTCGGTCGCGGAGGGACAGACGACCCGCTCGGGGGCATACCGCCACGAGGCTTGACAGCGTCCGATCAAGCTGGCGGTATCCTTGAGATCATCACATCGTCTTGGGATGAACGTGACCCGTTGAGATGGGGCCACGTCAGCTGACGGGACGCGCAAGGGCCGTAGTGGGCCATTATGGGTATAGGCGGCCAGATTTGGCCACCACAGTCGTGAACAGCCATTTGCACCCTCCTAATTAACAGACTCGAGTACAAAGTAGTGCATTAATTATTTGAAAAGAAGATATATGTATACTATTTTATCCACAACCCTTTAGAAGGTCAAAAAAGCATTCCATCTGAGAGTCCTGGAGGCAGAATTAACTGACTCGAGTACAAAGTAGTACATTAATTAATTTAAAAGGAAGATAAATGTTATATTTTATCCACAATCCTTTAGAAGATCAAAAAATCTTTTCATGTGAGCATGTCGGAGGTAGACTTGATCATTTAGTACATTACTCATTGTGGAGGCCTTTTCCTTGTTGGGCCAGAGCGGATCAGGCCTGACACTTGTGTAAGGGAGATGACAATCACCGGAGGCGGACGAAGGATCCTGCTGTAACGACCCTCTTCATACCGGTACGATTATACCATCCCCATCGGTATAAAGGGTGTCGTCACAGTGGGACATTTACCCAACACTGGTCGATAGGTTGATATGTACCTGGATAGCAATAGAGTTCAGCGGAATAAAGTAAACAACTCAATTCATAACCATCACCAACACATATTCCATAATCTAAATAGCGAGATAGAAAGACAATGTCCACATTATTACAAAATAGAGAATTTCAAAGTCTAAATATTGTCCATACAATAATCCTTTTTTGCAAAAAAAAAAGGTACATCTGGAACAGCTCCACTAAATAGTCTTCTAAATGATGATCCTCGCCACGCTACCTTCTAGTGCACGATGCCTGTCAACCTGTACGCCGAAGCAAGAGTGAGTCCAAAGACTGCAGCAAGCAACACTACTCATGATATACACATACAAGTCCTTGTAGTTTCTACATGCACATTTACCAATTTCCACACATAGCATGCTAGCCAATCAAGTCTCAACCTACCATGAAAGTTCTATAAGTGTATACATAAGTCATGCTTTGAGATTTCTAAATAAAATTTCACCTATCACATGCTCTCTATTCAATTTATTCATGAAACTTTGCCTTTAAGGACCAAGACATGAGATCTACTAACATGAACATTGTGCACACATGAAAGGAAAACATAACTAGCTGGATCTACATGTTTTTAAACAAATACATGGACATTTTACATGCTTTAGGTTGCTGATTCTCATGATTCAAATGGTTATAAACCTACACATGAGAGCTACAATGTTGCTTAAAACATATCATATGAACAACCCATCATGTATTTGCACACATAATTATTAGTTGTCCACATGGATTCTAGACATGATTGCACACATAACATGAGGATAATAACATAAATTCTGATCACATGGTTTCAGATTTAGTCTCACCTGAGTTTCAATAACACATTTTCACATTTAAAAATTCACATGATTGCAAACTTACTCATTCACATTGTTCACTTTTACACGTTTAGCATGTACACTGTTCACACTTACACAATTTACCCTTTTAACATCATTTACTCTTCCACTTTCACTTATCATATATCACATGATTGCACTTACCACGTGCATCTTGGGCACTTACCACGGGCCGTATTACCACATTTCACATTTTACTCGTTATTCATTGGTTAATCAACTGCCATGCCAACACATAGTCCTAACTACCAGTAGAGGACATAACAAATATCTCATAGCTCGTGCTCATTCCTTAGCACAGCTCTCAACACAACTCATAACACAACACATGACACAACTATACACATACTCACCACCTAGGCAATACAGCGGTGAATCTTGGTGACTGCGCGCAGACCGGAGAAGCCCTCTCTACCCTATCCAGTGGTAATTGTCCACCTCCGGGGTTTCCCAATGCCTTGGGACAAACTTATATCAACATGGAGCCTTCTATAGGGACTTTTCTATATAAGGCTCCGATGCCTCTAGGATAGCAGTGTCACATAGGCACAACTTTTACACTTTGCTCATATCGAGTTTAATAGTGTTTTACACCTAACACCTTATTTCATTCACTTTCTCACCACATGATACTTCTGTTTCTAACATGGTGCTACAGAATTTCAAGAGTTTGACACACAGTGTAAACACACTAATCATGTTGGGTTTAAACAAAATCTAATCACATTACGATCATATGCACAATTTATCATAGTTCACATGAAAAACACATAACTTTATTTACTGATCCAAACGACCTGAAATTTTAACACATGCTGTTTTCGGGTCCAAGATCATACCCTCAATTTTCAGATTTTTCTGAGCCAAATAGAATTACAGAAAATAAAACACCTAATTAACATGCTATTAACAACATAAGTTAATATGGGGTTAAAACATCTTGGAATTTAGCCACTTGCTGTTTAAACATAAGCTACTAACAATATGCAGGAATTGAGGATACCAAATTACCCTGATTCATACATCATGGATTGAACCGACAAAACCATTCTTGCATGCTTTTTTTCTACCGAACCGAGCTTAAGCTTATTTAGAATTACACAAGCATGGATAATTTACTAAAATTTGCAAACACATATGTTGACCCACTGGCTTCATGATTAGACTAAAGCCAAGGCATTCACACTAATTCCAATCATGAACAAGGATTTGCAAGATTATCTACATGTCATGCTCACAAGTTTAAAAGATACATTATCCTACATTCACCAACACATTCCACGTTCATTCACACACACCACAACTATCAATATACATAGAGTATAAGCTTACCATATATCTCATCACGGAAAATATACCGAAAATAATGCATAAGTGGGACAGAACAGCTCACTGTTCTACCCAGAAGAACTAGGCGGCGGTCTTGGCCGCTGACTCAGGGTCAGCGGCAGGGGGCGATGGACGCCAAGCTCATCACAGGCGTCTAGGGACCTTGCCGTCGAATCAGGTCTGTGCAGAAACACAGACCCGAGCTCTGAATCTTGGGTGAATAGGAGGGTCTAGGACTCGAGGAAAAATCCATAAAAATCACAAAACTCACCTAGACTCATACGGGGACATCATAGATAGGTCACTTGCCTTTAAAAAATTCTTCTAAGGGATTAAAGGCTTGGTGAAGACCTCCTTGGGCAGTCCAAGAAGTTGCAGAAGTGCCTCCAAACGATCCCTCCTCCGGCTCCTGGATGATCTCCACGCCGAGGGGATGTCGGGGAAGCCTTCCTCGATGGTCCAGCAACCTCCTTGCAGCAGGGGGGCGCCGGATCCAGGTCCAAGGGGTCGGATTGAGGGTTCTAAAATGGGTTTTTCTCACAGCTCACCTAGGTTTTCCGTCTTATTTCTCCTCTTGCAAGGTGAAGTGAGAAGTGTGGGGAGAGCCATTTCGGGTTCAGACCTAAAGAGGGTCTCCTTCCCACTCACTAGGGTGATGGGACACCTCAGAGCCGTTGGGGGACATCCCCCAATGGATAGCTTGCCTTGTTTCAGAAGCTTGCAGCTCTGCTGCGCATGCAGGCCAGAGAGGTTGGCGTCCATATCGCTGGACGCCAGGATTAGTGTTGGCGTCCATGTCTGGACGCTAAAACCAACATAACGGCCATGGGGTTGACGCCAAGAGGCCTTCGGCCAGAACCTAAATGATGCAAGAAAACCATGCATACCAAGCTTATATACATGCAATACGTATTCGGTATTATATCCACACTATCACCATGCAATACATACCTTATTTATATTAGTATAAACATATCGACGCTAATGGCCCTTCGGCCCGAACTTAAAAACATGCGGACGGAAACTATGCTTACACTATAATATACATACAATATATAATGTGTAACATGTACATTACCATACCAGGCATACACACGCATACATAAATACACTAGATAGATGTACGTAGATATCTACCTATGCGTACATGATGTTTTACATAAGTGTGACTCAACACACGGCAAAGTAAATGACAAGAATTATGAGGGCTTCGCAAATCAGTATGAGGTGATATGAATTGGGTTAGCTAGGAATAATCTTATTCGATAAAATAGTCCTTGCATACGCACACACTTGATTTGACATATATATATAGTATACACACTGGTATAGCATACTTATGCACATTATGCTTGAAATAGATGGGTACAACATGCGCACCGGTAATTAGATTAACTTACACAACTTTACTTAACATTGCTTAAGTACTATATGCATAGGATTCCTTAATATGTACTATATGCATAATTTAGCCAATCGACTATTCTCACCTAAATATTATAAAAATACATGCATGTTATTCATGAGGAGTATAGAATTTTAATATAAACTACTAATTACACCTACCATGCTTGAACTCTTTATGCATATGTAATGTACGAAGTACAATGTACACATTAACTGAACCATGCAAATGAGCAACGTTTACAACTAAGCATACACATGCATACACAAGTACACCAAGGTGTTATGTATGTAGAATTGGTATACAATTGTCACACGCACAAGACAACATACATACGTACATACACATATGTACTTCATACACTCCCATCCCAAATTCCATGAAATAGGTAGTAGGATATTCTTCAATATTAAGATAGCACGCGCATAGTATTATTCAAGTATCCTAAGTCAGAGATTCTCGGTGTTCATAATACCCCTCTAATTAGCTAATTGTTCACTTCTACACTAATTATCGTATACACCTATGTATATACATATAGATATTCGCACATACTCATGCTCAAAATAAAGATGAAACTTATAGCAGGCACAATGAACTACGCATGCTAAGCACACAACAACCGAATACCCAACACACCATTCATATACATACATATATATAATGAGAATAGAAATCCGGGGTCTTACACCTGCAGTTACCAGAAAAGATCAAGGGGGCCCGGTGAAGACTAGGGAAAACCCTCCGATGCCTAAGTCAGTGAGAGGCTTGAGAGGCAGGGGATTTTTGAGTTGTAAGGGTGTGTTCGCGTGAGAGAGAACGTACATGTGCATGGTCCTGTACCTGTACTTTTATAGGCATAGGTGCTAAGGCAGGCATGCATAACGTTGATAGATCGTGCCTGGAAAGGCGCCTTGACGGGCGCGCATAACGGGGGGTTATGCGCTCAGATGTCTGTTGGGATGCCAGGCATTTATCGCGCCTCTTGATGGTGGGGCGCGTGGCCCGCGACGGTTATAACCGTCGTGCGGACACGAAGAGCTGTTCGGCAGCCTCTGGACAAGGTTACCGAGCAGGTGACCCGCGTGGGGGATCGAACGTGCTGTTCAGTAACATCTGTAGTTGTTCGGTGCAAAAGGACCGGTGACTTGTTCGGAAGTATGCCGCTGAGGAGCTTGGCGAGGCCCGACCATGGAGGTCACGCTTTGAAGGCCCCTAGACGGTCCTTATAAGGACGTGGCGCCCAGAAGAAGAGCCACGCTTATTGACGGGACCTTCAAATCCCGTAATGGGCCTTGATGGACCTAGGTGGCCAAATTTGGCCACCACACTCATATATACATATCTCGCTGGTCAGCACCCAGTACATAGGAGGAAATTAAACAACATATACCCTCTCACTTGACCAACTTTATTCAATCACATATATATATAAGCTAAGTATTTCTTGCAAGCCACACAAAGACTTCTGTGTTCAAAATCCACAGCATTGTGGAGCCTTGGACCTGGCCATCTCTTATATTTTATGCCTGCAAATCAGTGACACATACATTTTATTGTTAAAATAAAATTATATGTTTCTTCTTTGTCCCTCCGTCTTCCACCGAGACTTCAACCACCCCCTCCCCCACATCCAAAAACTGAACAGTAACACTTACCATAGTTTATATAGGAGAAAGATGAACACCCCTAATATGAGGAGCGCCACAACCAATGAAGGAAGTAAAATTTTGAGCAGCAACACCCAATGATGATTGCTTGTGGACGATCTCATCGGCGGAGTCCATGGGCTATCAATATCCGTTCCCTGGAAACAAAATAAAGAGTGAGAGAAGACAGGATGGAGAGGGAGGGTGGGTAGGGTGACACACACTCGCCTAACGAGTCATTGCTAATTGTACAGTTTCACTTCCTCCTGCCTCTTCCCTTGCGGTCTGCTACTCTCAACCTCTCAAACGGTAGCTGGATGGATGTTTAACAGTAGTTGATGGATGTTTAACAGTAGTTGATGGATGTTTAACAACAGTTGAGGGATGTTAAGACAGGATTGAGGTTATATATATATATATATATAGAGAGAGAGAGGAAATAAAGTGGTAAGTAACATGCTGGATGGATGTTAAACAGTAGTTGTATCCTCTGAACCTCTCTAACCAAAAAAACCCAGCACACACACACAGACAAATTTCAATGCTTAATTAACCCAGAGTAGCGTACATGCATAGAACTGATTAATAAAAACATCTAGCATATCATATCTATCATGATGTATAATTCAATTGTGACTTCAGATAATACACTAGTTGTGAATTTAATTGGGTCTGGAAAAATAAGAACACCTAAAGAGCAGTGACTTTAGTTAAAACTTGAATTAGATATTACCGAGCTACCTTAGGCAATTAGGAGAAAGGAAGAAGAGAATGTTTTGGACGCAAGAAACTCCCTCGCGTTATCAGCGTGTCACGTCTCTTTAGCTGGCGACATTTTTAATTGTTTTCTAATGAAAACATCAGTTCTTCAGAACCTGCTAAAATATATGTGCATGAAACAATCTAACTGTGAATTGCATCAGAGTTCAACAAGGCTCACAAGCGACCTAGAGAACTTTTACAAATTTCATGCCACAACGTCCTTTTCTGCATGCATAGGGACAAAGTCTACCAAAAAATTATCACACACTACTTAAGTTAGTCTCATTCAGAATCGACACTTCGACCCGTCGGTAAATAGTCGCATTCGGAGATTTTCGGTCCGGCGCCAAAATTTCTCTCGGGAGCGCGGACGCAGGCTGCCGATGCGATCGCATACGACACCGCTTCGCTCAAACAGGCATAACTTTTCTCTCAGTTATCGGAATCGCTTATAAGACCCCAATTCGAAATCGCACTCAGAGGCGCTCGACGGACCCTTATCGCCTCAGGCCATAAGACGTCGTTTCGGGGTCAAACATCTTTCGTTTCGCACTCCGAAATTGCGATTCTAGCCGACGATCTCCCCTATTCCAAGGTTTTTTGGCAGTAGCGACTCCCTCGATTACGCGAATCACTGGCGGAGCCCACACGCGGATCCGCCAGTCACAACGATCGGAAGTCGTGTTCAACTCGACGCGAGATCTCCTCCCAGGTCGTGGATATGGGTGCCCGAACATCGCCGATATAATCACCCCCTCCGGTTTATTCCCACCCCTTCAGCGAAAGAATTGGGCATAACTTTTCGCACGGGCATCGGCATCGCTTATGTGACCACAATTCGGAATTGGCACTCCGAGACGGTCGACAAGGCGCTGGTTTCACGGAATTCCGTTGCGTGGCCAAAATCCCTTCCGGAGCGTGTGTACTAGTACACCGACTGCTGTACCCTCCGGTCGGACGCGGATATTTATTCGCCCGGGGGTCGGAACCGCCCGCGAGGCCCCAATTCAGAATCGGCACTTCGACCCGATCGGTAAATGGTCGCATTCAGAGATTTCCGGTCCGGCGCCCAAATTCCTCTCCGGGAGCGCGGTCGCAGGCTGCCGATGCGATCGCATACGGACATCGCTTCGCTCAAACATGCATAACTTTTCGCTCGGTTATCGGAATCGCTTATAAGACCCCAATTCGGAATCGGCACTCAGAGGCGCTCGATGTATCCTTATAGTTTTAGGCCATAAGACATCATTTCGGGGTCGAAAATCCTTCATTTCGCACTCCAAAATTACGATTTTAGTCGACGATGTCCCATATTCCAAGGTTTTTTGGCAGTAGCGACTCCCTCGATTAAGCGAATCACTGACGGAGCCCACACGCGGATCCGCCCAGTCACAGAGATCGGAAGTCGTATTCAAATCGATGCGAGATCTCCTTCCCAGGTCGTGGATATGGGTGCCCGAACATCGCCGATATAGTCACCCCCTCCGGTTTATTCCCACCCCTTCAGCGAAAGAATTGGGCATAACTTTCCGCACGGGCATCGGAATCGCTTATGTGACCACAATTCAGAATCGGCACTCCAAGACGGTCGACAAGGCGCTGGTTTTGCGGAATTCCGTTTTGGGGCCAAAATCCCCCCCGGAGCGTGTGTACTAGTACACCGACTGCCGTACCCTTCGGTCGGACGCAGATATTTATTCGCCCGGGGGTCGGAACCGCCGCGAGGCCCAAATTCAGAATCGACACTTCGACCCGGTCGGTAAATGGTCGCATTCGGAGATTTCCGGTCCGGCGCCCAAATTCCTCTCCGGGAGCGCGGTCGCAGGCTGCCGATGCGATCGCATACGGACACCGCTTCGCTCAAACAGGCATAACTTTTCGTTCGATTATCGGAATCTCTTATAAGACCCCAATTCAGAATCGGCACTCAGAGGCGCTCGATGGACCCTTATCGCTTAGGCCATAAGACATCGTTTCGGGGTAAAAAATCCTTCGTTTCGCACACCGAAATTGCGATTCTAGCCGATGATCTCCCCTATTCTAAGGTTTTTTGGCAGTAGCGACTCCCTCGATTACGCGAATCACTGGCGGAGCCCACACGCGGATCCACCCAGTCACAGCGATCGAAAGTCGTGTTCAGCTCGACGCGAGATGTCCTCCCCAGGTCGTGGATATGGGTGCCCGAACATCGCCGATATAGTCACCCCCTACGGTTTATGCCCTCCCCTTCAGCAAAAGAATTAGGCATCACTTTCCGCACGGACATCAGAATCACTTATGTGACCACAATCGGAATCGGCACTCCGATACGGTCGACAAGGCGCTGGTTTTGCAGAATTCCGTTCCGGGACAAAAATCCCCCCGGAGCATGTGTTCTAGTACACCGACTGCCGTACCCTCCAGTCGGACGCGGATATTTATTCGCCCGGGGGTCGGAACCGCCCGCGAGGCCCCAATTCAGAATCGGCACTTCGACCCGGTCGGTAAATGGTCGCATTCGGAGATTTCCGGTCCGGCGCCCAAATTCCTGTCCGGGAGCGCGGTCGCAGGCTGCCGATGCGATCGCATACGGACACCGCTTCACTCAAACAGGCATAATTTTTCGCTCGGTTATCGGAATCGCTTATAAGACCCCAATTCGGAATCGGCACTCAGAGGCGCTCGACGGACCTTGATTGCCTCAGGCCCCAAGACGTCGTTTCGTGGTCGAAAATACTTCGTTTCGCACTCCGAAATTGCGATTCTAGCCGACGATCTCCCCTATTCCAAGGTTTTTTGGCAGTAGCGACTCCCTCAATTACGCGAATCACTGGCGGAGCCCACACGCGGATCCGCCCAGTCACAGCGATCGGAAGTCGTGTTCAACTCGACGCGTATGGGTGCCCGAACATCGCGGATATAGTCACCCCCTCCGGTTTATTCCCACCCCTTCAGCAAAAGAATTGGGCATAACTTTCCGCACGGGCATCGGAATCGCTTATGTGACCACAATTCGGAATCGGCACTCCGAGACGGTAGACAAGGCGCTGGTTTCGCGGAATTCCGTTCCGGGGCCAAAATCCCCCCTGGAGCGTGTGTACTAGTACATCGATTGCCGTACCCTCCGATCGAACGCGGATATTTATTCGCCCCGGGGTTGGAACCGCCCGCGAGGCCCCAATTCACAATCGGAACTTCAACCCAATCGGTAAATGGTCGCATTCGGAGATTTCCGGTCCGGCGCCCAAATTCCTCTCCGGGGGCGCAGTCGCAGGCAGGCTGCCGATGCGATCGCATACGGACACCGCTTCGCTCAAACAGGCATAACTTTTTGCTCGGTTATCGAAATCGCTTATAAGACCCCAATTCGGAATCGGCACTCAGAGGCGCTCGACGGACCCTTATTGTCTCAGGCCAAAAGACGTCATTTCGGGGTCGAAAATCTTTCATTTTGCACTCCGAAATTGCGATTCTAGCCGACGATCTCCCCTATTCCAAGATTTTTTGGCAGTTGCGACTCCCACGATTACGCGAATCACTGGCGGCGCCCAGACGCGGATCCTCCCAGTCACAGCGATCGGAAGTCGTGTTCAACTCGACGCGAGATCTCCTCCCCAGGTCGTGGATATGGGTACCCGAACATCGCCGATATAGTCACCCCCTCCGGTTTATTCCCACCCCTTCAGCGAAAGAATTGGGCATAACTTTCTGCACGGGCATCAGAATCGCTTATGTGACCACAATTTGGAATCGGCACTCCGAGACGGTGGACAAGGCGCTGGTTTCACGGAATTTCATTCCGGGGCCAAAATCCCCCCGGAGCATGTGTACTAGTACACCGATTGCCGTACCCTCCGGTCGGATGCAGATATTTATTTGCCGGGGGTCGGAACCGCTCGCGACGCCCCAATCAGAATCGACACTTCGACCCGGTCGGTAAATGGTCGCATTCTGAGATTTCTGGTCCGGCGCCCAATTCCTCTCCGGGAGCGCGGTCGCTGGCTGCCGATGCGATCGCATACGGACACCGCTTCGCTCAAACAAGCATAACGTTTCGCTCGGTTATCGGAATTGCTTGTAAGACCCCAATTCGGAATCGGCACTCAGAGGCGCTCGACCGACCCTTATCGCCTCAGGCCTTAAGATGTCATTTCGGGGTCGAAAATCTTTTATTTCGCACTCCGAAATTGCAATTCTTGCCGACGATCTCCCCTATTCCAAGGTTTTTTGGCAGTAGCGACTCCCTCGATTACGCGAATCACTGGCGGAGCCCACACGCGGATCCGCCCAGTCACAGCGATCGGAAGTCGTGTTCAATTTGACGGGAGATCTCCTCCCCAGGTCGTGGATATGGGTGTCCGAACATCGCCGATATAGTCACCCCCTCCGGTTATTCCCACCCCTTCAGCGAAAGAATTGGGCATAACATTCCGCACGGGCATCGGAATCGCTTATGTGACCACAATTCGGAATAGGCACTCCAAGACGGTCGACAAGGCTTTGGTTTTGTGGAATTCTGTTTCGGGGCAAAAATCCCCCCGGAGCGTGTGTACTAGTACACCGATTGCCGTACCCTCCGGTCGGATGCAGATATTTATTCGCCCGGGGGTCGGAACCGCCCGCGACGCCCCAATTCAGAATCGACACTTCGACCCGGTCGGTAAATGGTCGCATTCGGAGATTTCTGGTCCGGCGCCCAAATTCCTCTTCGGGAGCGCGGTCGCAGGCTGCCGATGCGATCGCATACGGACACCGCTTCGCTCATACAGGCATAACTTTTCGCTCGATTATCGGAATCGCTTATAAGACCCCAATAATGAATCGGCACTCAGAGGCGCTCGACAGACCCTTATCACCTCAGGCCATAAGACGTCGTTTCGGGGTCGAATATCCTTCGTTTCGCACTCCGAAATTGTGATTCTAGCCGACGATCTCCCCTATTCTAAGGTTTTTTGGCAGTAGCGACTCCCTCGATTACGTGAATCACTGGCGGAGCCCACACGCGGATCCGCCCAGTCACAGCGATCGGAAGTCGTGTTCAGCTCGACGCGAGATCTCCTCCCCAGGTCGTGGATATGGGTGCCCGAACATCGCCGATATAGTCACCCCCTCCGGTTTATTCCCACCCCTTCAGCGAAATAATTTGGCATAACATTCCGCACGGGCATCAGAATCGCTTATGTGACCACAATTCGGAATCGACACTCCGAGACGGTTGACAAGGCGCTAGTTTCGCGGAATTCCGTTCCGGGACAAAATCCCCCCGGAGCGTTTGTACTAGTACACCGACTGCTGTACCCTTCGGTCGGACGTGGATATTTATTCGCCCAGGGGTCGGAAGCGCCTGCGAGGCCCCAATTCAGAATCGGCACTTCGACCCGGTTGGTAAATAGTCGCATTCGGAGATTTTCGCTCCAGAGCCCAAATTCCTCTCCGGTAGCGCGGTCGCAGGCTGCCGATGCGATCGCACACGGACACTGCTTCACTCAAACAGGCATAGCTTTTCGCTCAGTGTGGAAATGGAAAATTTATCGATCCTAAAATCTATTAAGTTCTCATGGCTGCGCATTGTAAGTTCAAATCTCGTCGGATGCTACACGAGCAATGGTGACAAGAGATGACCCCACAATTGCAGAGCGCGGGCGTGCCAGTCACCGAGGTGACAATAAATGGTCTGCCTCCGAGAGTCGGAGGGCTTTAGGTCTATTGTGCGCACCGTTTGACTTCGTCAAACGAAAGTGAATGTCGGGTCCTAGACCAAAATCCCGCCGTTGCCTGAACGCAACGACGTTAATTACATCTCTTTTAGAAAGAGAAAACCCTTGATTAATCGCCAGAATAGAAGGTCTTATGGCCTAAGTCGGGACATCCGATAAAAGGCGCAAAGTAAAACTACAAGATGTAGTTAGATTGCAAGAGAGTTGAATGTGTATGTGTGCCATTCATCTTTTAAGGTCAATTTGCACACTTGTTTATTTATTTGTTCTTTTGTCTATTGTGCAAAAATCTTTTATTTGGTAATGCAAGAGATTTTGAGATGCTTTGGTTGTCATTGTTCTTTTCATGGTTCGATCTCATTTGACTCTTATATGCCCAAACATCGTCATGCATAATCCATTTGATTCGGCAAGCAAAACGATTCGGCGGCTAAAACCATTCAGCAAAGGTGAATCAGGAGGAGCGAATCGGCAGCCAGGCCATTCAGCAAAGGTGAATCAGCAGGAGCGAATCGGCAGCCAGGCCATTCAGCGAAGGTGAACCAGCAGGACTGAATCGACAGCCAGGCCATTCAGCAAAGGTGAATCAGCAGGACTGAATCGGCAGCCAGGCCATTCAGCAAAGGTGAATCAGCAGGAGCGAATCGGCAGCCAGACCATTCAGCAAAGGTGAATCAGCGGGAGCGAATCGGCAGCCAGGCCATTCAGCAGAGGGTGAATCAGCAGGACTGAATCGGCAGCACTATTCACAGACTAAAATGATTCGGCAGCCCTTGCAACGCACAAAATGCATGGGAAACGGAGGATCCGAAGACCAGGTCAGGAAGGAATGGCACCCAAACCACGAAAGGGGCTTTGTTCGATTCCGGACGGGGCGTGGGAATCAAGTTGTCCGGCCCTTTTGTCCAAAATACCAAATCGCAGTGATTCTGCGGCCCTGTTCGTGCACGGTTCTTGAAATCCGGGAGGAACCAGAACTGACAGACGGGATGGCAACACCCACAATGTGTATGGACACCATCTATGAGCTCGGATCGGGTACGGGGACGGACTATCCGACCCTTCATGTTCAAAACCACCCGAAAAGTGATTCGGCAGCACTTTAGAGACACGGTTCTCAAAATCCGGAGATGACCTGAGTGTCCGTCGGGCTGACGGGCTATTCAACATATGGAGAATCCATCCATGGGCCTGAACCGGGCTTGGGTACTGGATACCGAACCCTTCATGTTCAAAGTCACCCGGAAAAGTGATTCGGCAGCACTTCGGAGGCACGGTTCTCAAAATACGGAGATGATCTGAGCGTCCGGTCGGGCTGACGGGCTATTCAGCATATGGAGAATCCATCCATGGGCCTGAACCGGCTTGGGTACTGGATACCGAACCTTCATGTTCAAAGTCACCGGAAAAGTGATTCGGCAGCACTTCGGAGGCACGGTTCTCAAAATCCGGAGATGATCTGAGCGTCCGGTCGGGCTGACGGGCTATTCAACATATGGAGAATCCATCCATGGGCCTGAACCGGGCTTGGGTACTGGATACCGAACCCTCATGTTCAAAGTCACCGGAAAAGTGATTCGGCAGCACTTCGGAGGCACGGTTCTCAAAATCCGGAGATGATCTGAGCGTCGGTCGGGCTGACGGGCTATTCAACATATGGAGAATCCATCCATGGGCCTGAACCGGGCTTGGTACTGGATACCGAACCCTTCATGTTCAAAGTCACCCGGAAAAGTGATTCGGCAGCACTTCGGAGGCACGGTTCTCAAAATCTGGAGATGATCTGAGCGTCCAGCCGGGCTGACGGGCTATTCAATATGGAGAATCCATCCATGGGCCTGAACGGGCATGGGTACTGGGTACCGAACCCTTCATGTTCAAAGTCACCCGGAAAAGTGATTCGGCAGCACTTCGGAGGCACGGTTCTCAAAATCCGGAGATGATCTAAGCGTCCGGTCGGGCTGACGGGCTATTCAACATATGGAGAATCCATCCATGGGCCTGAACCGGGCTTGGGTACTGGATACCGAACCCTCATGTTCAAAGTCACCCGGAAAAGTGATTCGGCAGCACTTCGGAGGCACGGTTCTCAAAATCCGGAGATGATCTGAGCGTCCAGCGGGCTGACGGGCTATTCAATATATGGAGAATCCATCCATGGGCCTGAACCGGGCATGGGTACTGGGTACCGAACCCTTCATGTTCAAAGTCACCCGGAAAAGTGATTCGGCAGCACTTCGGAGGCACGGTTCTCAAAATCCGGAGATGATCTGAGCGTCCGGTCGGGCTGACGGGCTATTCAACATATGGAGAATCCATCCATGGGCCTGAACGGGCTTGGGTACTGGATACCGAACCCTTCATGTTCAAAGTCACCCGGAAAAGTGATTCGGCAGCACTTCGGAGGCACGGTTCTCAAAACCCGGAGATGATCTGAGCGTCCGGTCGGGCTGACGGGCTATTCAACATATGGAGAATCCATCCATGGCCTGAACCGGGCTTGGGTACTGGATACCGAACCCTTCATGTTCAAAGTCACCCGGAAAAGTGATTCGGTAGCACTTCGGAGGCACGGTTCTCAAAATCCGGAGATGATCTGAGCGTCCAGCCGGGCTGACGGGCTATTCAATATATGGAGAATCCATCCATGGGCCTGAACCGGGCATGGGTACTGGGTACCGAACCCTTCATGTTCAAAGTCACCCGGAAAAGTGATTCGGCAGCACTTCGGAGGCACGGTTCTCAAAATCCGGAGATGATCCGAGCGTCCAGCTGGGCTGACGGGCTATTCATCATATGGAGACCCCATCCATGGGTCTGAACCGGGCATGGGTACTGGATACCGAACCCTTCATGTTCAAAACCACCCGGAAAAGTGATTCGGCAGCACTTCGGAGGCACGGTTCTCAAAATCCGGAGATGATCCGACCGTCCAGCCGGGCTGACGGGCTATTTAACATATGGAGACCCCATCCATGGGTCTGAACCGGGCATGGGTACTGGATACCGAACCCTTCATGTTCAAAACCACCCGGAAAAGTGATTCGGCAGCACTTCGGAGGCACGAATCTCAAAATCTGGAGATGATCTGAGCGTCCAGCGGGCTGACGGGCTATTCAACATATGGAGAATCCATCCATGGGCCTGAACGGGCATGGGTACTGGGTACCGAACCCTTCATGTTCAAAGTCACCCGAAAAGTGATTCGGCAGCACTTCGGGGACACGGTTCTCAAAACACGTGCAGCGTTTGGGCGTCCCGTCGGAAACACAGATCATTTGGCATATAATGCCGCCCCTCATAAGCCTGAACATGACCCAGGTGTTAGCCACCTAACCCTTGATGTTCAAAGTCTCATAAGAAAACGAATCGGCAGGGTTGGGACAGTGAGACATGAACAGTGATAAGGGGATTTGAACAGTGCTCTGTCTGTCCTTAGACTCATCAGAGGAGGTACATATATGCCCTTGTATAACCCCCCTAGATTGGCCTTCAAGACTTACGGTTAATGCACAAGAAAAATCCGAATAATAAATAAATAAATAAATAACATCAAACAAAGGATCTATTGCAGCAAACAGACCTCCAGGCAATGAGTAACTCCTCATAGACTGCCCTTGGCGGGCTGAGAAGTACCCAATGACCCTTCCCAAAGTCCGGGTGAGGTAATGGTTTGTCTCAGATAAAGTGAGAAAAGAAACGAAAAAAAAAATATATATCAACTAAAAAAGGAAAACATGGTGAAGAGCGGACCTACTTACCACGTTTAGAAAACATCTCGGTTTCATGCAAGAGCATTGGAAAGCACAACTGAAACAAAGGAAGGGGGGAAGGGAAGTACAGACCGACCATGAGAGGAAAGAACCATATGCATATGAGAGTAGAGAGGGAGATTCTTTTCACTGTTAGCACAAGGTAGTTACATATGGGGGAAAAGAAAACAAAAGAAGAATGGAATCATGGTGACTGCCATGACAGTCCCCCTTCTCAACTGCTTGCCCCTCCCATTTCTTTTTTTGATTCTCTTCCTTGGGAAGGCACCACCGGCCAGCCAACTGGAAGAGGTCTCTTGAAGATTCCAGCCCTCCCTCCAATGCTTCTTCCCGTAGCCAACCCCGAAAGGGAGAGAGAGAAAGAGAGAGGAAGACAGCCACCTTCAACCGAACCCCAGACCGGCAGCCCTCTGCTTCCTTGGTAACCAGCTGGAGGGGAGAGTAGAAAAGCTCAGCCTTGCCCTTCTGAAAACTCCTCCGAAGCCCCCCCACTTCAGCTGGGACAAAACCTTTTCCTTCTCTTCTTGCTTCTGCCTTTTCTCACGCAGGGCCTCTCAGGAAGCAGCCTCCTCTTGATGTCTTCTGCCTTCCCAGCTACCTCTTGCAGAAGAGCCCTCCGAGAACCACCTCCTCAACCTCTTCTGCCCTCCTCCCAAGCCTTGGACAACAAGTCTCTTCCTCCTCTTCTAAAAAGAACCCCCACCGAAGGCCACCAACCCAGCCACTCTTTTGCATCCCATTTCCTTAAGAGGAAACCTGCTGGCCGCTCTCTTCTGCTGCCATTTTGCAGGCTTGTCTGGGTAGTGGGGAGGTGAGGAATTCCATAGGATGACCGCCTTACCTAGGGTATATGGGTTGCTAGGTAATGGGCTTCTGTTGGGCCTTTTAAAGGGTTTTTTAGTGGGTTTTCTCATGGGTCTTTTGCTTGGAAGGACCAGACCGGCCAGCATGTGCAAGCCCATGTTTTGTTGTGTTGTTGTTGTTTTTTTTTTAGGTGTCCACAAATGCCCCCCACCCGTAGGTGGTGCGAGGGGAGGCGAGCAGTGCCTACGGGTGCAGTTTAGTAGGTGCATGTGAACTCGTCTCGTGTCATGCTTGCATTTGGCCTCATTGTTGTTGATCTCTTGTGGTTCTGTTGTCTATTGTCTCATGGCCGGATGGCGGTCCCTGACGTGTTGCCATGCCGGTGGTTCTGTTAGAATTGGTGTTGTTCTGTTGAGACCGACAATCAACGAGCAATCGTCATTACGACATTCATTTGGCAGACGAGTTTCGCGAGCTACACCATTTGAACTGATGCAGGCTGTTGATTGTGCCTGTTAGGCGTATCTCGGATTGGACTGACAATTGTCAATTGGTCCTTCAACACAGCGACGTCTTGTCTTGACGATGCTGGAAGATGAGGATACTGGTATTATAACCTTTGCGGCTCAATAGAGATATCAAACCAGTGACTTTAACTAATGATATGCGTTATCACAGTAACCTTTTAGTACCAGTGTAACGATATATATTTTGTCCCAATGGCAACCCTAGAGTGATGACCTTTGGTCTTAATGAAGCACTAAATTTTCGCTGTCACTCAGTTATATGGGGGGGTACTATTCAATAGCAGAGCTGATCGGTGGCATCTGGATCCGGACACAATATCACCTTACGTTATGGGGATGTTCACGGAACACCGGTTCTCGAGCTGGTAAGAATGCTACTGGCGGATCCATGGAAGACCCAATAGCAGAAGCAGCGGATCAATGTCGTTGGCAGCGGTTAAGCGCCCTGGGGGCGTGTCTCTGGCGGTGGGATCCGACTGGATCCTTGGAGGCCCAAGAGGGGCGAATCAGTGAGATCCGGCCTCAAAAGGAGCGCCGCGCCCCCTTCACCCTTTTGGCAACACCTTGGCGCGCAAGCCAGCCTCCCGACCCTTCCACTTCTCCCTTCTCCCTGCAACTTTCTCCCGTGGGCATCCCAAGGGCGGCAGCGGAGCACTGAAGCAGGGCAGGAGAAAAGGCGCCTTTCTCCTTCTCCATCGCCTCTCCCCCTTCCTTTCCCTCTGCCGCGACAGTGCGAGCGGCGACATTGCCTCGTTAGCCGCGCCAGGCGGCGCTCGTGTTCTCCGACCGGCAGGGGGTTCGCGGTCGCTTCCTCCTGCCTCGCCTTCGACTGCGGTGGTGTCTCGCGAAAGGGGCGGCGGCAGCGCATGTGAGCGGCGCCGGCTTCAGATCTTCCAACGGTAGCGGCCCCAGGCAGGCGGGGCGGTGCTGGGGGTCTCAGACGGCTGCGACCTTGTGCAACCGCGGCGGTGGCTGGGCTCGCGTGGTGAGGCCCGCGTTTTGCTGTTGACGGTTGTGGTTTTTTTTTTTTTTTGCCTCAAGTGGCGACGGTAAGGCCATCCGCAACAACCTGGTGTATGGGGAGATCAGAGACCCCCCCCTACCCTTTGTCTCTCCTGCTTCCCGCCGTGACCTCTTCTCATTTCTTTTTTTGAGTCTGTTTCGTGGTGATGCGCAGGCGACGACACCGAGCTTGTCCAGGAGCAACCGTGGTTTTGACTCCATCGAGAGCAGAGCGGCTTCAGGCACTGATCTCCTTCCCTTTGTGCTTTTCCGGTTTCCGGCCTCAAGTGGCGACGGTGGTGCAGCCAGGGGCCCCTCCGACCTTAGGAACATCGGCGGTACCCAACCATAGACGGCGCACCTCAGAGGTTGCCGTGGAGTCCAAATGGCGCGGGCCGTGAGCACGCTTCTGCTGCAGACAGTCATGGCTGTCCCTGGGTTTCGAACATGAGTCTGTTTCAGGCCGACTGACATAGGGGAACTCGATTCGTTACACAGTCGATGGCCCAACCTAGTGGAAGAGATTTCTGTTAAGCGAATGTAAGCTCTGTGTCGCCTGAGGGTCGTCGTGTATCGTCCTGACCATGTGCCCTGTGACGGGAGCCCAGTTAGGGGGCTATTGTGGCTGTTGTTTGTATCCCTTTTTTGTTGTGTTTTTTTGTGTGTAGAAAGCCGACGGTGAGCCTGAGAGGTATGTATGAATGGCTTGTGTATCTACCCAAGCAGGGCACAGTGAGATGCCATTTGTATTTTCCTTGTGTCTTTATCTTTTCCTTTGAAGCGTAGGGCAATAGGTGCACCTGCCTGTGGGTATAAGAAGACTTTTAGAGTCTGATGGACAAGGCTACTGTACCACTCAATCGGCAAGAACACTGTAGCGGGCCGATTCATGTTTCCTTTGCGGACTTTAGTCCATTGTGGCGGGTCTCCTGACCCTGGCCAGGCACTGGGCTCCTTACCCTATACAGGCTAGGCCTGGGGCATTGGGGAGTTCCCGGAGAGCCACCTGACATGCTTAGCATGTCGTTGTTTGGGGCCGTCTCGCCTCTGCGTGGACGAGTACCCATGACACCCAATGCATGTCCGGTCCGGCGCCCAAATTCCACTACGGGAGCGCGGTCGCAGGCAGCCGATGCGATCGCATATGGACACCGCCTCGCTCAAATAGGCATAACTTTTCGCTCGGTTATCGGAATCGCTTATAAGACCCCAATTCGGAATCGGCACTCAGAGGCGCTCGACAATCCCTAATTGCCTCAGGCCATAAGGCGTCGTTTCAGGGTCGAACACCCTTCGTTTCGCACTCCGAAATTGCGATTCTAGCCGACGATCTTCCCTATTCCAAGGTTTTTGGCAGTAGCAACTCCCTCAATTACGCGAATCACTGGCGGAGCCCACACGCGGATCCGCCCAGTCACAGCGATCGGAAGTCGTGTTCAACTCGACGCGAGATCTCCTCCCCAGGTCGTGGATATGGGTGCCCGAACATCGCCGATATAGTCACCCCCTCTGGTTTATTCCCACCCCTTCAGCGAAAGAATTAGGCATAACTTTCCGCACGGGCATCGGAATCGCTTATGTGACCACAATTCGGAATCAGCACTCCGAGACGGTCGACAAGGCGCTGGTTTCGCGGAATTCCGTTCCGGGGCCAAAATCCCCCCCGGAGCGTGTGTACTAGTACACCGACTGTCGTACCCTCCGGTCGGACGCATATATTTATTCGCCCGGGGGTCGAACCGCCCGCGAGGCCCCAATTCAGAATCGGCACTTCGACCCGGTCGGTAAAAGGTCGCATTCGGAGATTTCCGGTCCGGCGCCCAAATTCCTCTCCGGGAGCGCGGTCGCAGACTGCCGATGCGATCACATACGAACACCGCTTCGCTCAAACAGGCATAACTTTTCGCTCGGTTATCAGAATCGCTTACAAGACCCCAATTTGGAATCAGCACTCAGAGGCGCTCGACGGCCCCTTATTTCCTTAGGCCATAAGAAGTCGTTTCGGGGTCGAACATCCTTCGTTTCGCACTCCGAAATTGCGATTCTAGCCGACGATCTCCCCTATTCCAAGGTTTTTGGCAGTAGCGACTCCCTCGATTACGTGAATCACTGGCGGAGCCCACACGCGGATCTGCCCAGTTACAGCGATTGGAAGTCGTGTTCAACTCGACGCGAGATCTCCTCCCCAGGTCGTGGATATGGGTGCCCGAACATCGCCGATATAGTTACCCCCTCCGGTTTATTCCCACCCCTTCAGCGAAAGAATTGGGCATAACTTTTCGCACGGGCATCGGAATCGCTTATGTGACCACAATTCGGAATCGGCACTTCGAGACGGTCGACAAGGTGCTGGTTTCGCGGAATTCCGTTCCGGGGCCAAAATCCCCCCCGGTGCGTGTGTACTAGAACACCGACTGCCGTACCCTCCGGTCGGACGCGGATATTTATTCGCCCGGGGGTCGAAACCGCCCGCGAGGCCCCAATTCAGAATCGGCACTTCAACCCGGTCGTTAAATGGTCGCATTCGGAGATTTCCGGTCCGGCGCCCAAATTCCTCTCCGGGAGCGCAGTCGCAGGCTGCCGATGCGATCGCATACGGACACCGCTTCGCTCAAACAGGCACAACTTTTCGCTCGGTTATCGGAATCGCTTATAAGACCCCAATTCGGAATCGTCACTATGAGGCGCTCGATGTACCCTTATCGCCTTAGGCCATAAGACATCATTTCGGGGTGGAAAATCCTTCGTTTCGCACTCCAAAATTGCTATTCTAGTCGACGATCTCCCCTATTCCAAGGTTTTTTGGCAGTAGCGACTCCCTCGATTAAGCGAATCATTGGCGGAGCCCACACGCGGATCCGCCCAGTCACAGAGATCGGAAGTCGTATTCAACTCGATGCGAGATCTCCTTCCCAGGTCGTGGATATGGGTGCCCGAACATCGCCGATATAGTCACCCCCTCCGGTTTATTCCCACCCCTTCAGCGAAAGAATTGGGCATCACTTTCCGCACGGGCATCAGAATCACTTATGTGACCACAATTCGGAATCGGCACTCCGAGACGGTCGACAAGGCGCTGGTTTCGCGGTATTCCGTTCCGTGGCAAAAATCCCCCCCGGAGCATGTGTTCTAGTACATCGACTGCCGTACCCTCCGGTTGGACGTGGATAATTATTCGCTCGGGGGTCGGAACCGCCCGCGAGGCCCCAATTAGAATCGGCACTTCGACCCGGTCGGTAAATGGTCGCATTCGGAGATTTCCGGTCCGGCGTCCAAATTCCTGTCCGGGAGCGCGGTCGCAGGCTGCCGATGCGATCGCATACGGACACCGATTCACTCAAACAGACATAACTTTTCGCTCGGTTATCGGAATCGCTTATAAGACGCCAATTCGGAATCGGCACTCAGAGGCGCTCGACGGACCGTGATTGCCTCACGCCCCATGATGTCGTTTCGGGGTCGAAAATCCTTCGTTTCGCACTCCGAAATTGCGATTCTAGCCGACGATCTCCCCTATTCCAAGGTTTTTTGGAAGTAGCGACTCCCTCAATTATGCGAATCACTGGCGGAGCCCACACGCGGATCCGCCCAGTCACAACGATCGGAAGTCGTGTTCAACTCAACGCGTATGGGTGCCCGAACATCGCGGATATAGTCACCCCCTCCGGTTTATTCCCACCCCTTCAGCGAAGGAATTGGGCATAACATTCCGCACGGGCATCGGAATCGCTTATGTGACCACAATTCGGAATCGGCACTCCGAGACGGTTGACAAGGCGCCGGTTTCGCGGAATTCCGTTCCGGGGCAAAAATCCCCCCCGGAGCGTGTGTACTAGTACACCGACTGCCGTACCCTCCGGTCGGACGCAGATATTTATTCGCCCGGGGGTTGGAACCGCCCGCGAGGCCCCAATTCAGAATCGGCACTTCAACCCGGTCGGTAAATGATCGCATTCGGAGATTTCGGTCCGGCGCCCAAATTCCTCTCCGGGAGCGCGGTCGTAGGCTGCCGATGCGATCGCATACGGACACCGCTTCGCTCAAACAGACATAACTTTTTGCTCGGTTATCGGAATCGCTTATAAGACCCCACATCGGAATCGGCACTCAGAGGTGCTCGATGAACCCTTATGCCCCAGGCCATAAGACGTCGTTTCGGGGTCGAAAATCCTTCGTTTCGCACTCCGAAATTGCGATTCTAACCGACGATCTCCTCTATTCCAAGGTTTTTGACAGTAGCGACTCCCTCGATTACGCGAATCACTGGCGGAGCCCACACGCAGATCCCCCTAGTCATAGCAATCGGAAGTCGTCGATATAGTCACCCCCTCCAGTTTATTCCCACCCCTTCAGCGAAAGAATTGGGCATAACTTTCCGCACGAGCATCGGAATCTCTTATGTGACCACAATTGGAATCGGCACTCCGAGACGGTCGACAAGGCGCTGGTTTCGCGGAATTCTGTTCCGCGGCCAAAATCCACCCCCCCTCGGAGCGTGCGTACTAGTACACCGACTGTCGTACCCTCCGGTCGGACGTGGATATTTATTCGTCCGGGAGTCGGAACCGCCCGCGAGGCCCCAATTCAGAATCGGCACTTCGACCCGGTCGGTAAATTGTCGCATTCGGAGATTTCCGGTCCGGCACCCAAATTCCTCTCAGGGAGCGCGGTCGCAGGCTGCCGATGCGATCGCATACAGACACCGCTTCGCTCAAACAGGCATAACTTTTCGCTCGGTTATCGGAATCACTTATAAGACCCCAATTCGGAATCGGCACTTAGAGGCGCTCGACGGCCACTTATTGCCAAAGGCAATAAGACGTCGTTTCGGGGTCGAAAATCCTTCGTTTCGCACTCCGAAATTGCGATTCTAGCCGACGATCTCCCCTATTCCAAGGTTTTTTGACAGTAGCGACTCCCTCGATTACGCGAATCACTGGCGGAGCCCACACGCGGATCCCCCCAGTCACAGTGATCGGAAGTCGTGTTTAGCTCGACGCGAGATCTCCTCCCTAGGTCGTGGATATGGGTGCCCGAACATCGCCGATATAGTCACCCCCTCCGGTTTATTTCCACCCCCTTAGCGAAAGAATTGGGCATAACTTTCCGCACGGTCATCGGAATCGCTTATGTGACCACAATTCGGAATCGGCACTCCGAGATGGTCGACAAGGCGCTGGTTTCGTGGAATTCCATTCCGGGGCCAAAATCCCCTCCGGAGCGTGTGTACTAGTACACCGACTGCCGTACCCTCCGGTCGGACGTGGATATTTATTCGTCCGGGAGTCGAAACCGCCCGCGAGGCCCAAATTCAGAATCGGCACTTCGACCGGTCGGTAAATGGCCGCATTCGGAGATTTCCGGTCCGACGCCCAAATTCCTCTCGGGGAGCGCGGTCGCAGGCTGCCGATGCGATCGCATACGGACACTGCTTCGCTCAAACAGGCATAACTTTTCGCTCGGTTATCGGAATCACTTATAAGACCCCAATTCAGAATCGGCACTCAGAGGCGCTCGATGGCCCCTCATTGCCTCAGGCCATAAGACGTCTTTTCGGGGTCGAAAATCCTTCGTTTCGCACTGCAAAATTGTGTTTCTAGCCGACAATCTCCCCTATTCCAAGGTTTTTGGCAGTAGTAGCGACTCCCTCGATTACGCGAATCACTGGCGGAGCCCACACGCGGATCCGCCAGTCACAGCGATCGGAAGTCGTGTTCAACTCGACGCGAGATCTCCTCCCCAGGTCGTGGATATGGGTGCCGAACATCGCCGATATAGTCACCCCCTCTAGTTTATTCCCACCCCTTCAGCGAAAGAATTGGGCATAACTTTCCGCACGGGCATCGGAATCGCTTATGTGACCACAATTCGGAATCGACACTCCAAGACGGTCGACAAGGCGCTGGTTTCGAGGAATTCCGTTCCGGGGCCAAAATCCCCCCCGGAGCGTGTCTACTAGTACACCGACTGTCGTACCCTCCGGTCGGACGCAGATATTTATTCGCCCGGGGGTCGGAACCGCCCGCGAGGCCCCAATTCATAATCGGCACTTCGACCCGGTCGGTAAATGGTCGCATTCGTAGATTTCCGGTCCGGCGCCAAAATTCCTCTCCGGGAGCGCGGTCGCAGACTGTCGATGCGATCACATACGAACACCGCTTCGCTCAAACAGGCATAACTTTTCGCTCGGTTATCGGAATCGCTTATAAGACCCCAATTCGGAATCGGCACTCAGAGGCGCTCGACGGCCCCTTATTACCTTAGGCCATAAGACGTCGTTTCGGGGTCGAACATCCTTCGTTTCGCACTCCGAAATTACTATTCTAGCCGACGATCTCCCCTATTCCAAGGTTTTTGGCAGTAGCGACTCCCTCGATTACGCCAATCACTGGCGGAGCCCACACGCAGATCCGCCCAGTCACAGCATTGGAAGTCGTGTTCAACTCGACACGAGATCTCCTCCCCAGGTCGTGGATATGGGTGCCCGAACATCGCCGATATAGTTACCCCCTCCGGTTTATTCCCACCCCTTCAGCGAAAGAATTGGGCATTACTTTCCGCACGGGCATCGGAATCGCTTATGTGACCACAATTCGGAATCGGCACTCCGAGACGGTCGACAAGGCGCTGGTTTCACGGAATTCCGTTCCGGGGCCAAAATCCCCCCGGAGCGTGTGTACTAGAACACCGACTGCCGTACCCTCCGGTCGGACGCAGATATTTATTCGCCCGGGGGTCGAAACAAACCGCGAGGCCCCAATTCAGAATCGGCACTTCGACCCGTCGGTAAATGGTCGCATTCGGAGATTTCCGGTCCGGCGCCCAAATTCCTCTCCGGGAGTGCGGTCGCAGGCTGCCGATGCGATCGCATACGGACACCGCTTCGCTCAAACAGGCATAACTTTTCGCTCGGTTATCGGAATCACTTATAAGACCCCAATTCGGAATCGGCACTCAGAGGCGCTCGACGGCTACTTATTGCCACCGACAATAAGACGTCGTTTCGGGGTCGAAAATCCTTCGTTTCGCACTCTGAAATTGAGTTTCTAGCCGACGATCTCCCCTATTCCAATGTTTTTTGGCAGTAGCGACTCCCTCGATTACGCGAATCAATGGCGGAGACCACACGCGGATCCGCCCAGTCACAGCTATCGGAAGTCGTGTTCAACTTGACGCGAGATCTCCTCCCCAGGTCGTGGATATGGGTGCCCGAACATCGCCGATATAGTCACCCCTCCGGTTTATTCTCACCCCTTCAGCGAATGAATTGGGCATAACTTTCCGCACGGGCATCGAATCGCTTATGTGACTACAATTCGGAATCGGCACTCCGAGACGGTCGACAAGGCGCTGGTTTCGCGAAATTCCATTCCGGGGCCAAAATCCCCCCGGAGCGTGTGTACTAGTACACCGACTGCCGTACCCTCTGGTTGGACGCGAATATTTATTCGCCCGGGGGTCGGAACCGCCCGCAAGGCCCCAATTCAGAATCGGCGCTTCGACCCGGTCGGTAAATGGTCGCATTCGGAGATTTCCGGTCCGGCGCCCAAATTCCTCTCCCGGAATCGGCACTCAGAGGCGCTCGACATACACACAGGCAATAAGACGTCGTTTCGGGGTCGAAAATCCTTCGTTTCGCACTCTGAAATTGTGTTTCTAGCCGACGATCTCCCCTATTCCAAGGTTTTTTGGCAGTAGCGTCTCCCTCGATTACGCGAATCACTGGCGGAGCCCACACGCGGATCCGCCCAGTCACAGCGATCGGAAGTCGTGTTCAACTCGACGCGAGATCTCCTCCCCAGGTCGTGGATATGGGTGCCCGAACATCGTCGATACAGTCACCGCATCCGGTTTATTCCCACCCCTTCAGCGAAAGAATTGGGCATAACTTTCCACACGGGCATCGGAATCGCTTACGTGACCACAATTCGGAATCAGCACTCCGAGACGGTCGACAAGGCGCTGGTTTTGCGTAATTCCGTTCTGGGGCCAAAATCCCCCCCCCCCCCCGGAGCATGTGTACTAGTACACCGACTGCCGTACCCTCCGGTCGGACGTGGATATTTATTCGTCCGGGAGTCGGAACCGCCCGCGAGGCCCCAATTCAGAATCGGCACTTCGACCTGGTCGGTAAATGGTCACATTCGGAGATTTCCAGACCGGCGCTCGATGGCCACTCATTGCCTCAGGCCATAAGACGTCCTTTCGGGGTCGAAAATCCATCGTTTCGCACTCTGAAATTGCGTTTCTAGCTGACGATCTCCCCTATCCCAAGGTTTTTTGTCAGTAGCGACTCCCGCAATTACGCGAATCACTGGCGGAGCCCACACATGGATCCGCCCAGTCACAGTGATCGAAAGTCATGTTCAGCTCGACGCGAGATCTCTTCCCCAGGTCGTGGATATGGGTGCCCGAATATCGCCGATATAGTCACCCCCTCCGGTTTATTCCCACCCCTTGAGCGAAAGAATTGGGCATAACTTTCCGCACGGGCATCGGAATCGCTTATGTGACCACAATTCAGAATCGGCACTCCGAGCGGTTGACAAGGCGCTGGTTTTGCGGAATTCCGTTCCGGGGCCAAAATCCCCCCCAGGAGCGTGTGTACTAGTACAGCAACTGTCGTACCCTCCGGTCAGACGTGGATATTTATTCGTCCGGAAGTCGGAACCGCCCGCGAGGCCCCAATTCAGAATCGGCACTTCGACCCGGTCGGTAAATGGTCACATTCGGAGATTTCCGGTCCGGCGCACAAATTCCTCTCCGGGAGCGCGGTCGCAGGCTGCCGATGCGATCGCATACGGACACCGCTTCGCTCAAACAGGCATAACTTTTTGTTCGGTTATCGGAATCACTTATAAGACCCCAATTCAGAATCGGCACTCAGAGGCGCTCGATGGCCCCTCATTGCCTCAGGCCATAAGATGTCTTTTCGGGGTCGAAAATCCTTCGTTTCACACTCCGAAATTGCGTTTCTAGCCGACGATCTCCCCTATGCCAAGGTTTTTTGGCAGTAGCGACTCCCTCGATTATGCGAATCACTGGCGGAGCCCACACGCGGATCCGTCCAGTCACAACGATCGGAAGTCGTGTTCAACTCGACGCGAGATCTCCTCCCCAGGTCGTGGATATGGGTGCCCGAACATCGCCGATATAGTCACCCCCTCCGGTTTATTCCCACCCCTTCAGCGAGAGAATTGGGCATAACTTTCCGCACGGGCATCGAAATCGCTTATGTGACCACAATTCGGAATCGGCACTCCGAGACGGTCGACAAGGCGCTGGTTTCGCGGAATTCCGTTCCGGGGCCAAAATCCCCCCTGGAGCGTGTGTACTAGTACACCGACTGCCGTACCCTCCGGTCGGACGTGGATATTTATTCGTCCGCGAGGCCCCAATTCAGAATCGGCACTTCGACCCGGTCGGTAAATGGTCGCATTCGGAGATTTCCGGTCCGGCGCCCAAATTCCTCTCCGGGAGCGCGGTCGCAGGCTGCCGATGTGATCGCATACGGACACCACTTCGCTCAAACAGGAATAACTTTTCGCTCGGTTATCGGAATCACTTATAAGACCCCAATTCGGAATCGGCACTCAGAGGCGCTCGACGGCCACTAATTGCCACAGGTAATAAGACGTCGTTTCAGGGTCGAAAATTCTTCGTTTCGCACTCTGAAATTGCGTTTCTAGCCGACGATCTCCCCTATTCCAAGGTTTTTTAGCAGTAGTGACTCCCTCAATTACGCGAATCACTGGCGGAGCCCACATGCGGATCCGCCCAGTCACAGCGATCAGAAGTCGTGTTCAACTCGACGCGAGATCTCCTCCCCAGGTCGTGGATATGGGTGCCCGAACATCGCCGATATAGTCACCCCCTCCAGTTTATTCCCACCCCTTCAGCGAAAGAATTGGGCATAACTTTCCGCACGGGCATCGAAATCGCTTATGTGACCACAATTCGGAATCGGCACTCCGAGACGGTCGACAAGGCGTTGTTTTCGCGGAATTCCGTTCCGGGGCCAAAATCCCCTCTGGAGCGTGTGTACTAGTACACCGACTGCGGTACCCTCCGGTCGGACGCGAATATTTATTCGCCCGGGGTCGGAACCGCCCGCGAGGCCCCAATTCAGAATCGGCACTTCGACCCGGTCGGTAAATGGTCGCATTCGGAGATTTTCGGTCCGCGCCCAAATTCCTCTCTGTGAGCGCAGTCGCAGGCTGCCGATGCGATCGCATACGGACACCGCTTCGCTCAAACAGGCATAACTTTTCGCCCGGTTATTGGAATCACTTATAAGACCCCAATTCAGAATCGGCACTCAGAGGCGCTCGATGGCCCCTCATTGCCTCAGGCCATAAGACGTCTTTTCGGGGTCGAAAATCCTTCATTTCGCACTGCAAAATTGCGTTTCTAGCCGACGATCTCCCCTATTCCAAGGTTTTTTGGCAGTAGTGACGCCCTCGATTACGCGAATCACAGGAGGAGCCCACACTCGGATCCGCCCAGTCACAGTGATCGGAAGTCGTGTTCAACTCGACGCGAGATCTCCTCCCCAGGTCATGGATATGGGTGCCCGAACATCGCCGATATAGTCACCCCCTCCAGTTTATTCCACCCCTTCAGCGAAAGAATTGGGCATAACTTTCCGCACGGGCATCGGATTCGCTTATGTGACCACAATTCGGAATCGGCACTCCGAGACGGTCGAAAAGGCGCTGGTTTCGCGGAATTTTGTTCCGGGGCCAAAATCCCCCCCGGAGCGTGTGTACTAGTACACCGACTGCCGTACCCTCCGGTCGAACGCGGATATTTATTTGCCTGGGGGTCGGAACCGCCCGCGAGGCCCCAATTCAGAATCTGTACTTCTACCCGGTCGGTAAATGGTCGCATTCGGAGATTTCCGGTCCGGTGCCCAAATTCCTCTCCGGGAGCGCGGTCGCAGGCTGCCGATGGGATCGCATACGGACACCGCTTCGCTCAAACAGGCATAACTTTTCGCTCAGTTATCGGAATCGCTTATAAGACCCCAATTCGGAATCGGCACTCAGAGGCGCTCGACGACCCCTCATTGCCTCAGGCCATAAGACGTTGTTTCGGGGTCGAAAATCCTTCGTTTCGCACTCCGAAATTGCGTTTCTAGTAGACGATCTCCCCTATTCCAAGGTTTTATGGCAGTAGGGACTCCCTCGATTACGCGAATCACTGGAGGAGCCCACACGCGGATCCGCCCAGTCACAGCGATCGGAAGTCGTGTTCAACTCGACGCGAGATCTCGTCCCCAGGTCATGGATATGGGTGCCCGAACATCGCCGATATAGTCACCCCCTCCGATTTATTCCCACCCCTTCAGCGAAAGAATTGGGCATAACTTTCCGCACGGGCATCGGAACCACTTATGTGACCACAATTCGGAATCGGCACTCCGAGACAGTCGACAAGGCGCTGGTTTTGCGGAATTCCGTTCCAGGGCAAAAATCCCCCCCCGGAGCGTTTGTACTAGTACACCGACTGTCGTACCCTCCGGTCGGACGTGGATATTTATTCGTCCGGGAGTCGGAACCGCCCGCGTGGCCCCAATTCAGAATCAGCACTTCGACCCGGTCGGTAAATGGTCGTATTCGGAGATTTCCGGTCCGGCGCCCAAATTCCTCTCCGGGAGCGCGGTCGCAGGCTGCCGATGAGATCGCATACGGACACCGCTTCGCTCAAACAGGCATAACTTTTCGCTCGGTTATCGGAATCACTTATAAGAGCCCAATTCAGAATCGACACTCAGAGGCGCTCGATGGCCCCTCATTGCCTCAGGCCATAAGACGTCTTTTCAGGGTAGAAAATCCTTCGTTTCGCACTCTGAAATTGCGTTTCTAGCCGACAATCTCACCTATTCCAAGGTTTTTTGGCAGTAGCGACTCCCTTGATTACGTGAATCACTGGTGGAGCCCACACGCAGATCCGCCCAGTCACAGCGATCGAAAGTCGTGTTCAACTCGACGCGAGATATCCACCCCAGGTCGTGGATATGGGTGCCCGAACATCGCCGATATAGTCACCCCCTCCGGTTTATTCCCACCCCTTCAGCGAAAGAATTGGGCATAACTTTACGCACGGGTATCGGAATCGCTTATGTGACCACAATTCGTAATCGGCACTCCGAGACGGTCGACAAGGCGCTGGTTTCGCGGAATTCTGTTCCGTGGCAAAAATCCCCCCCGGAGCGTGTGTACTAGTACACCGACTGCCGTACCCTCCAGTCGGACGTGGATATTTATTCGCCCGGGGGTCGGAACTGTCCACGAGGCCCCAATTCATAATCGGCACTTAGACCCAGTCGGTAAATGGTCGCATTCGGATATTTCCGGTCCGGCGCCCAAATTCCTCTCCGGGAGCGCGATCGCAGGCTGCCGATGAGATCGCATACGGACACCGCTTCGCTCAAACAGGCATAACCTTTCGCTCGGTTATCGGAATCACTTATAAGACCCCAATTCGGAATCGGCACTCAAAGGTGCTCGAAGGCCACTTATTGCCACAGGCAATAAGACGACGTTTCGGGGTCGAAAATCCTTCGTTTCGCACTCCAAAATTGCGTTTCTAGCCGACGATCTCCCCTATTCCAAGGTTTTTTGGCAGTAGCGACTCCCTCGATTACGCGAATCACTAGCAGAGCCCACACGCGGATCCGCCCAGTCACAGCGATCGGAAGTCTTATTCAACTCGATGCGAGATCTCCTCCCAGGTCGTGGATATGGGTGCCCGAACATCGCCAATATAGTCACCCCCTCCAATTTATTCCCACCCCCTCAGCGAAAGAATTGGGCATAACTTTTCGCACGGGCATCGGAATCGCTTATGTGACCACAATTCGGAATCGGCACTCCGAGACGGTCGACAAGGCGCTGGTTTCGCGGAATTCCGTTCCGGGGCCAAAATCCCCCCCGGAGTGTGTGTACTAGTACACCGACTGTCGTACCCTCCGGTCGGACGCGGATATTTATTCGCCCGGGGGTCGGAACCGCCCGCGAGGCCCCAATTCTGAATCGGCACTTCGACCCGGTCGGTAAATAGTCGTATTCGGAGATTTCCGGTCCGACGCCCAAATTCCTCTCCGGGAGCGCGGTCGCAGGCTGCCGATGCGATCGCATACGGACACTGCTTCGCTCAAACAGGCATAAGTTTTCGCTCGGTTATCGGAATCGCTTATAAGACCCCAATTCGAAATCGGCACTCAGAGGCGCTCGACGACCCTTTATTGCCTCAGGCAATAAGACGTAGTTTCGGGGTCGAAAATCCTTCGTTTCGCACTCCGAAATTGCGTTTCTAGCCGACGATCTATCCTATTCCAAGGTTTTTTGGCAGTAGCGACTCCCTCGATTACGCGAATCACTGGCGGAGCCCACACGCGGATCCACCCAGTCACACCGATCGGAAGTGGTGTTCAACTCGACCGAGATCTCCTCCCAGGTCGTAGATATAGGTGCCCGAACATTGTCGATATAGTCACCCCCTCCGGTTTATTCTCACCCCTTCAGCGAAAGAATTGGGCATAAATTTCCGCACGGGCATCGGAATCGCTTATGTGACCACAATTCGGAATCGGCACTCCGAGACGGTCGACAAGGCGCTGGTTTCGCGGAATTCCGTTCCGGGGCCAAAATCCCCACCGGAGCGTGTGTACTAGTACACCGACTGCTGTACCCTCCGGTCGGACGCGGATATTTATTTGCCCGGGGGTCGGAACCGCCCGCGAGGCCCCAATTCAAAATCGGCACTTCGACCCGGTCGGTAAATGGTCGCATTCGGAGATTTCCGGTCCGGCGTCCAAATTCCTCTCCCTTTTCCCGTAGTCACCCCCGTAGGCCCTCCCCCTTCTATAGCCTCCTCCTACAACCCCACTCTTCTTAGTTCCCTATAGCTCCTTCCCCCCTCCCCCCCACTCTCTCCACTTCCCATCCCCCTCTCTTTCGATCTACGCCCTCTCCTCCTTTGCTTCAATCACCCTCCCATGCATGCGGAAAAGGATGTTGTGACATGAAATTTGTAAAAGTTGTCTAGGCCGCTTCTGAGCCTTGTTGAACTCTGGTGCAATTCACGGTTTGGATTGTTTCGTGCATATATATTTTAACAGGTTCTGAAGAACTGATGTTTTCATTAGAAAATAATTAAAAATGTCGCCCGCTGAAGGGAAACAACACGTTGATAATGTGAGGAAGTTTCTTGCGTCCAAAATATTTTCTTCTTCCTTTCTCCTAATTGCCTAAGGTTCAAGTTTTAACTAAAATCACTGCTCTGTAAGTGTTCTTATTTATTCAGACCCAACTAAATTCACAACTAACGTATTCTTTGAAGCCACAATTGAATTATGCATCACGATAGGTATGATATGCTGGATGTTTTTTTTAGTCAGTTCTATACATACACGCTACGCAGGTTAATTAAACATTGAAATAATTGATTTTTTTGTGTGTCCTTGATTTTTTTGGTTAGAGAGGTTGAGAGGTTACAACTACTGTTTAACATCCATCAAACATGTTTCCGGCCACTTTATTTCCTCTCTCTCTCTCTCCTCTCTCTCCTCTCTCTCTCTCTATATATATATATATATATATATAATATATATATATATATATATTATCAATCTTGTCTTAACATCCACCAACTGCTATTTAACATCCATCAGCTGTTGTTTAACATCCATCCAGTTGTTGCTTCAAAGGTTCAGAGTAGCAGACCACAAAGGAAGAGGAAGGAGGAAGTGAAACTGTACAAATAGCAATGGCCCGTTGGCTGAGTGTGTGTCACCCTACCCACCCTCCCCCTCCATCCTGTCTTGCCTCACACTTTAATTTTGTTTGCAGGGAACGAATATTGATAGCTCATGGGCTCCGCCGACGAGGTCGTCAACAAGCAATCATCAGTGAGACTTGCTGCTCAAAATTTTACTTCCTTCACTGGTTGTGGCGCTCCTCATATTAGGGGTGATCATCTTTCTCCTTTATAAACTATGATAAGTGTTTACTGTTCAGTCTTTGGATGTGGGGGAGGGGGTGGTTGCAGTCCCGATGGGAGACGGAGGGAGAGAGAAGAAATAATATATATTTTTATTTTAATAATAAAATGTATTTGTCACTCATTTGCAGGCATAAAATATAAGAGATGGCCAAGTCCCAAGGCTCCACAATGCGGTGGATTTTAAACACCGAAGTCTTTGTGTGGCTTGGAAGAAATACTTAGCTTATATATATATGTGATCGAATAAAGTTGGTCAAGTGAGAGGGTACCTATTGTTTAATTTCCTCCTTTGTATTGGGTGTTGACCAACGAGATATATAGATATAAGCAATGTACTAAATGATCAAGTTTGCCTTCGGCATGCTCACATGGAATGATTTTTTGATCTTATGAAGGTTTGTTGATAAAATAATATACATTTATCTTCCCTTCAAATTAATTAATGCACTACTCTATACTCGAGTCTGTTAATTCTACCTCCGGGATGTTTAGATTGAATGGTTTTTGTAATCTTCTAAGAGTTGTAGATAAAATAGTATCATATATCTTCCCTTCAAATTAATTAATATACTACTTTGTACTCGAGTCTGTTAATTAGAAAGGTGCGAATGGTTGTTCACGACTAAATCATGTCTCATTGCCTCACCAGACTCTTCTGCATGGGTTGAGGCTAGGAGGATCTAGAATTCAATTTGGTCCAGCCTCCACCACATAGAATTAAATTGAAGCTTGAAACATGAATTTGTTTTGTAGACAATGCAGCCTTTGTGATTCTGACGTTTGTTAAGTTGCAACGAAGCCAGCAACGGCGCAAGGCTGAGTACTGTTCAGCTGTTTATAATTTTTAAGGCAAGCATAGTGTTCAATTAATTTTGTTTTCAACTTGTCCATTGATTGAAATTTTATTTGAAAAAAAATAACTTGAAACAATGAAGTCCAATATGTTCTTCATTGCACTTCACGTAACATCTAAACTGTTTTATCACCTCTCTTGGACAGCAGAGAGTCCTGAATTCAAATGTCACGTCTGTCCTCATGATCATGATATGATCTTACACGTACGTACAATCATGATCCATGCATGTAGTAATACTTTGTTTGGCCGAGGGTGCTTCACTAGACCCACATGATGTAAAAACTAGAGGTGTCCACTGCACAATCGATGGGTGGGTCATCTAATTATGTGGAAAATTAGGATGAGACGGGCAATCAAATAATTGCTGGGAAAATGTGGATTTTGATGTGCTAGAGCTTATACAATGCAAGCAGGCTTTTATTCCTAGTCACCTTGTTTTTTAGACGAGATGGCCTTATAAAATGGATGTGTAATTAGTCGACCTCGTCTTCATGAACCCATAAATTTTAGTTGCTAACTTAGAGTTGGGTCTTTGGTTATATGATTTTATTTTGCTGTTGAGATGGCGTTTATTTGTTTTTCCTTCAGCCCCGATATTCTAGTCGCCACTTCTCCTCGCTGGCTTCATATTATAATCATCCTTTTGACTCTCCCATTAATCCCTCCTCTTTTAAGCACCATATATAATACAAACCCTTGATGTTTCTCCACCGTAATAGACACCAAGGTTGAGATTTAAAAGACTTCCTTCCTTTTTCACTATTTTGAATTAATATTTCCTACATTTTTCGTGGCAAGGCATTGACGTAAATTCAAAAGCTCTATTACGTACACATCTATCAATCTCATCTACCTTTTGTTAATAAGAACTGAGGGTGACCTTTCAAGGCAACTAAGTAGCAATGTCAGCCAAGACATCCTACCATATATCCACTCCACTACTTTGCGTGGGATTTAACTACAAGATAACCATTAGAGAGCTAAGGCACCCCTCATGCAAACGTTGCCTCGGTTGATGAAGATACTAAGGTGACTTATCCCTACATAATAATTTGTATAGGGTACGATACTTTGCTACTTGCTCTATGGTGACATGTCATGCTCTGACATTGATGAAGATATGTCCATCCACCATTATTGCGACAATCTCATCAGCCCTTTATTAGCTTTTCCAAGATCACTTCTCTTTAACTTGTCTGTGATTCGCCTGGTCTCTGAGACGATAATTCATGGTTGCTCTCTTACGAAGCCCTTAGATCAGAAGTCTTGGAGTTGCAAATTTAGATCGAGATTTGAGGTTCTTTCGTGCAACTCGTCGAGTTGAGTATCATCCAAACTACTTTTAATACTTAGCTACACAAAAGTTCTGTAGCCATCCTCTTGTTCAAGAGTCAGCCTCCATCTCGGCTTTTGTACGGCATTAATGCTCGGACATATTTTGAAGATGTTTGATTATGTATATTGGCATAGTAAAATACGCTCGATTTGTATGGGTGCTCTATCAATCATGCCCTAGGTGTGCGGGCGGTTGTGCGGTTTATTATGTGCTCATCTTTGTTACTCAATTTAGTTTGGGAGTTCTCTCCTATATAATGTTCTGTGTATTAAGTTTGATCTAATGAATGGAACTCTTAACTCTCCCTTTGTTTAAAAAAAGAAAAAAGAAGACAATCTCATCTAGAATTATCTACATGTAGCAAAATGGTGTATGTAGACGGATTGGAGCCGTCTACAAATGAGGAAAAATCGTCTACTAAAACTTTCATAGACGGCTATAAAGCCGTCTACAAAAGATCTGTCTACAAAAGATATGTATACGCCTAATTATAACCGTCTACAAAAGTAATATATGCAGACGGCTTGTGGTCGTCTACGTACGTATGTAGACGGCTTCATTGGTTGTCTACAAAAAAAGGATATGTAGACGGCACTTTATCTGTAACGTCGCACGTTTTTCGAATTTTCGTGGATCCTCGGTTTAGCGTATGGGGTGGTCACACCTTGACCAGTGCGACTTGTGTTGTGTGTTTCTTATTGGATCCTTACCGGGGTTGGTTATAGATCTGTGTTGGTGTTCAGTGCGCTGGACATCAACAGTGAGTTGGCGTCCAGTGTGTGACGTCTACTGTGTGTTGGCGGTAATGGTGTTGCCGTTAACATGTTCTTGGTGTCCATCGATGTGGACGCCTAGTTGTGACGGTTTGGTTAGCAGCGCAGAGGTTGACGTTAACCTGAGGCGCCTGTGTTTTTAGGGGCAACCCGAGCCTTCTTCTTTCCCCACCTTCTCCCCTCCTCTTCCCCCACATGTACCCTTGTGCCACTTCACTACTTCCGGCGGTCGACGGGAGCATGTGGGAAGGCCGTGATGCGCGCAGCAGCGACAGATCAGGCGGGGAATGATGGATTGGAGGGCGGTGTTCGCGGGAAGCTCCTGGGGTCTCGACGCGATTTAAGGTTCTTTAGGAGTTTAATTGCGTTTTAGAGGTAGGGACTGGACCCCTTGATTTCTCCTGTTTGATTTGTCATGCTCTGTTGGTATAGACTGCTTGTTAATCGTGTTTTCGGGAAAAAGGTTTACCATGCCGGGAGATTGGGTGGTTTGATCGATCCAAGTGTTGGATCTTGCTTTTCCGATTTGATTATAGTATACAGACGTAAGGGGAAGTGTTTCCCCTCGTTTTTCTGTTGTTATGGGGTTAGATTGCCCGTGTGATCGGCCTGGAGCCGTTCTGTGCGTCTTGTGTGTGTTGAGTACTGAAGATCTCAACGTCAACATCGGTTGACGCTGAGTTCTTTGTTGGGAGATTAACGGCTAGGTTTCTAGCCGTTGATTTTGAGTAAACGGCCAGGTGGTGGCCGCTTACTTAGTATTGACGGCAAGAAATATTGTCGTCTATATCCTATGGACGGCAATCGATGTTGCCGCCAACCTGTGCATGTATCAGCACAGTGTGTTTCACGACATTCTTGTTACAAGTATTGCGGTGCAATGTGTTTACCGATTCTGAGCGGTGCATTAACACCTGTGGTGCTCCTTGAGCACAGGGCTTTTGAGGCCAGCTTACCGGCTATGTAGTTTACTAGTTCTTTACGTGTGTGCGTGGGATTCACTACATCCTAGCGCACAAGATTTATGTGAAATATTATGGGGTTTTGATGTCGTGCATGTGGTTGGTGTGTGCATGGCATATCGTACGTTATTGTGCTTATTGTATCTTAATTATTATGATTAGTTCGTGGTATTGTGGCGATGAGGTTCAAATCTGAACCTAGCTCGATCCTTTAGGATCTTTTGTAGATTCTTCTGGATAAATGATTAGTAAAGTTTAAGTATGGTTATTATGTGAATATTGTGTACTGTGTTTAGTGTGACCTTCACTGTCACTTTGTGACCGATGACAGGCCATGGTGTTATCATTAATATGGTTTATATGTGTGATTGTGTAGGTTAGCTTATAAGTCACAGGGTGACCGGAACAAGCTATTCCTAACATATGTACCGTAATTAGTAATAGAAAGTGTTTGTGTATATATCGTGGTTTGAGCTTGCTGAGTGTGGTGGTCCGGCGCCTATTTCGGAATACCTCTCTAATCGAGTACCCCAGGTTCTTTGTGAGCCAAGCACGTGTGTTTGTTGTGCTCGGGGTTTGTCCCGGTACTTGTGATGTACCGTCGAGGTCTATGTCGTCTTCCTGGACACCCTCACTCTTGTGTTTGAGTTGTACGTTCGGCTGAGGGAAAGACGACAGTAGGGCAGTGGCTTGTGTTTGTGGGTATGCAGTCGCTTGTAGCGCGCTCGTAGTTGGGGGTACAGACACCAGTAGTCGACACTGATCTCCAGCTAGTCCTGTTTTCCAGTGCCTCACTTTAGGGTGCTCCGGCCAGAGACCCTAGAGGTGCCAGGCATGGACCTGCAGCTGTGTGTCTGCAGGTGTGGTGTTGGTTGGTCTCCACAGTTGTTTGACCTGTTCTCGTGGAGCGGCAGTTGGACCTTTCGTCCGTGACTGCGAGACTGAGAGGTTGTTCTTGTGTTGTGTTGTCCGGGTTGGATACTGGCCTGATCATCTAGTAGTCCGTTTCCGTGTAGTGGCGTCGTTCCTTTCCGACTCGTGTTTTGCCACTGGCTGTGGTTTGTGAGTTTGTGACTCGTAGTCGAGGTTTGACTCGTTCGAGGTGTGCCCTGGTGTTGGCACAATTGTGACTGCGGTTGTGGCTTGTGGTGTACCCGAGTAGTGGCATTGTTTTAGTTATGGTTGGTGAGTATTAACTCACCAAATGTAGTTTAGCTCGCTATAGTGTGCCCTGTTACGGCACTGGTTTACTTTCGGTTTCCGTGTTGGTACCTTATGGTAATATGTACCTGTACCCAGTATGGGTGATAGTTTGTGGTCTGTTCTGAGGTAGACGTGGGACTGTGTTTCTTGAAGGTCGTGTGGTGTGACCTTCCACTCAATGTGCTTTACCCTTCCTCGGGTAAGCTTCCGTACATGGTTTTCGTGTGTGAAGGATTGGCCGTTATAGCCAACCCTGCCATTCTGTGTGTGGCTTCCGACGTATTGTGGTTTGGGTATAAAGGGCCAGCTTTTGGTTAGCAGTCCTGTTACCCACGTACTTGAGACTCGCATGTAATGCTTATAGCTTAAACGATTGGTTGTGACTGTGGTTTGCCTGTGAGGCTTGAGGCCTAGGCGTTACTGATGTTGAGCGGACTAGTGGTGTGGAGCTAGTCCTGTTGTTTCTTCTTACTTTTCGAGGTAGTGAATAGCTAATGTGTTTATATTTAATTGTAGTTTAAATACAATTGTTGTGAGTATGAAATGACTTGGCTATATGTGTGTGGCCAGTGAGACCCATTGAGGTTGATGTCTCTTCTGTTAGTTGTTGTGGTTCTTGGGTGGACCCTACTGAGCCTGTGACTTGTTGAGGCTCACTCCCCTACAGTTCTTTTCAGGACATGCTGCGTGTTTGGTTTGGCTTGTGGAGACGTTGTGGCATACTTGTACCACCAACAGTTGAGTTGTAGTTAGTTAGTATTGTGTGAGCTGTTGCTCCCTCGAGATATGCCCCAGGTAGTTGTACTTTTTAAATTAGACATGTAATAATGTAATGTGACAGTTGTAAATTATATATGCAGGTATGAGCACATGTACTTTTTTGTGTCTTATACTATGTGGTTGTCTTTTATATTCCTACTGGACACGTGTGTGAGATATCCCTTGCGAGACTTCGGTCCGTTCGTGGGAGGCGGATCTGGATATGGAGCTTTAATGGGCATAAATATCCAGTGCCGTCAAATTATCAGTCTACAAAACTAGGATATGTAGATGACTTCTTTAGTCGTCTACAAAAAATATATATGTAGACAGCTACTGTAGCAGTCTACAAAAATATGATCAGAAGAGAAATCTGAGTCTTGGAAATAAGCATGAAGCTGAAAAATGAAGAAACTTACAAACTTACCCCCACCAAACTCTAAGATAAAAAGGAATGTAAGGGCTGAAGCTAAAAGCACAAAGTCCACATGAACCCTTGTGTAAACACCTAGATGTTTACTATTGCAAGCAGGGGACTATCTGTAGATAAAAATTGTTTACCTCTGTTGACTAAATTTTGCATTAGTGAGAACCTACCATAGCAACAATCAAAATAATTTTAATATGTTTGAAATCTATTATATCACTATGTGCTTTATACAAACATCAAACAAACATTCTGAAATAATTATCACTAAGGGTCAATAAGATTCTAACCAACTGAAGGCAAGGGAATCCAAACCCCTCTTTCAAGCATTTCTTATATATAATGAACACCACATGAGACGGAATCATGTAACATGTAATTGAGGTGCACTGTTTAGCAGGTTTAATTAAGGTACACTGTTTATCAGGTTTAATTAAGGTATTGAGGTGCACTGTTTAACAGGTTTAATTAAGGTGCACTGTTTGAAGACATGATAACTGGGCATATGAACATGTTCACATAGTTAATATTTACAGCCCACCAAACTAAATTCAGGATATAGATGATGATGGGTTTGTTGGGCTCAGATTATGATAAATATGCATATCACACACACATGGAAGGTAACACAACCAAGCATCCATCCTACAAAAAATGATATAGACATTATTTCAGCAGGGGTTGAACCGGTCCTACATGCATTAATCAATTCAAGTGCCTTCCATCATCACAGCCCACTTACCTGTGGTCGCTTGGGGGGGTTGCCTTGAGAGACCCTCCATCTACGCCAAACATGCATTAAGAAGTTCAATCTCCAATTTGGCTCCTGAACCTCTTCCCTCTGGCAGCTTCAATACGTGTGCTTGGACCACTTCATCTCCGTCCAAAGAAATGTCACACTCCCATCTTGGAAAAAGGAATGACTCTTGCTCACATTATTATACTCTAATGTCAACTAATAACCAAATATCATAAAAACTAATAACCAAAAACATAGGAGAGAGCACCAATAAAATGTAAAATTTCACAAAATATAAACATTGAAATTAACTGTTTTGACATGTGTTAGCAACATATCTTGTATCTAAGGATTACACGACAAATCCTAAGAAGATGAAATTGTAAGAGGCACCAGGAGAAAGAAGATCGAACATATCGTTAGAGGCAACATCTTGTGTCCACATTCCCTACTTCACAGTGATTTAGAGGTTATTGGGATAAGGGTAAACCACCTTTACAGACGTGAGACTACATTCCCTACTTCTATTATTCCTCTTTTGCTATAGCTCTAGGTCGTTGGATCTGATCTCGGACCTTGGCCCAAGCCTATATAAGTTACTAGACCTGGTCAAGCACAACTATTTAATAGATGTTTTCCAATGTTCCATCATTTTTTCCTGTTGGCCTATTTATAGGACAAACTTATTTATGTAGTGTTTCTTGATTTTAATTTCTAAATAACCATGACAGATCTGAGAATCAAATTTGTGATCTCTCAACTTTATACACAGAGGTACCAGCTATATATTGAGCTACTCCTTCAGTACTCTGCATATTCCTTCATGTAATATGCTTGTAACTAAAAATATTTTGTAATTCTCAACCACTACGTCACCACAATTAAGCAAATTTGTGAATGCAGAATCCGCATCATTTTAAGCATGTTGTAACCTCTCAAATATCACTAATGGGGTGTTTGGAAACAAGTTAAAAAAAAAGCTATTTCTCCCTCAAAATTTAATGATGTGTCTGTTTTAACACAAATTTTAAAATTAAAAAAAATCAGTCCAATGCGTTTGGGGGCTAGGGGCGAGGGAGGGGATGGTGCCGGTGGGGAGGCAGGGGGCCGCCGGGGGCTGGGGGTGCAGGGGAGGGCGCCGAAGGGCCTCGGCGAGGGAGTGGGAGGGCGTGGGGGCTGGGGGCGAGGGAGGGGATGGCGCCGGTGGGGAGGGGCGCTGGGGGGCCGAGGGCGAGGGAGGGGGGAGGAGGAGGGGGGAGGAGCGCCCGCATGCAGGGCCTCGGCGAGGGAGGGGGAGGGCGTGGGGGCTGGGGGCGAGGGAGGGGATGGGAGGGAGGGGGGAGGAGGGGCGGGGGGCGGGTGGGAGGGAGGGGGGAGGAGCGCCCGCAGGGCCTCGGCGAGGGAGGGGGAGGGCGTGGGGGCTGGGGGCGAGGGAGGGGATGGCGCCGGTGGGGAGGCAGGGGGCCGCCGGGGGCTGGGGGGGCGGCAGGCGGGGCTGGGGACAGGGGGGAGGAGCGCCCGCAGGGCCTCGGCGAGGGAGGGGGAGGGCGTGGGGGCTGGGGGCGAGGGAGGGGATGGCGCCGGTGGGGAGGCAGGGGGCCGCCGGAGTGGGAGGGGTGGTCGGCAGGGGGCCGCCGAGGCTGGGGGGGGGGTTTGAGAGAGAGAGAGAGAGAGTGCTTTTAAAATAAAAACATGTTAGGACTTGTTTTTTTTTTTGAAGAGATTTACATAGGGTAAAAATTTTACACTAAAAAAAGAAATTACTTATCAAACACCTTTTTTGTGTATGTCTTCTTTTTTTTTTAAATTTTAGATAAAAAGAGACAAAAAATTGTAACCAAACACCCTATAAAATACCAACAGGAAGTGTGGGCTAAAAGTTCCAGAAGCTCACCGCCCAAGCACCCATGCATACATCTCGACGATCCATGGACTCCGACCTCCGATCTGGGCGGGACGAGGGCGAATAGGAGGCATGATGAAACGTATGATCTCAACAGGCACATATATAGCATTAAACAACCACCACAATCTCTACCGGCACAAAGCATGAAACACAAAATTGCAATAAAAGATAGAACACGGAAGATTTGTGTGGGGCTGCCAACAGCAACAGCAGCATGGGATTCAAATCTCTTCCTCTTCTTCTTTACCCTGCCGCGGCTGCTCGTCCCTTCCACCGTGAGCAACCCTCTCTCTCTCTCTCTCTAGACTGATCTAGAAAAATTTTCAGTAGAGTCACTCTTTTTAGAAAAATTTCAACTAAATTAATGTAATGAAAATTTCTAAACTCATCAATAAATTTTTAAAAATTCAGTGGGGTCACGTGACCCCACTAGTTCTTCTGTAGATGTCTATGCTCTCGCTCTCCACCGTATGATACTTACACAGATCAAAATAAGTTCGGTACATACGTATATATTTTTGTCACACATGATACATAGGATTTGCGTATTTGTTAAGATCATCTCACACCGTATAAGAGGACTCTAATTGGGTCGATCGATTAGAACTTTTATCTAAAAATAGGAGATCTCAATTCGATTCTTTAGAGAGTTTATCTAATCTATATATAATCTTCGAAATGTGTAGGTCTGAAATTTTTTCGATCAAATATGGTAAAGACAATATATGTACACGAAAAATATGATTTACCCAAATCTTGATTTTGAGATCCACCAACATTAATTCTTAAGTCCACAAAATCATATGGACGGGGTTTCTCATTACAAAAAAAAATAAAAAATCTCACACCATATATTTATTGGTTTTTTTGCATGAACATATCTCTAAAATTGGGTTATGACATATGGCAGAGAATTGCATAGGTATAATCGTAACTTATAAAGATATTATTAGGATATTATTGATAATATGGTCAAATAAAGAGTACATTTGGCATAACCTATATTTAGAAGGTATTTGTCTAAAAAAAATTGTTTTTTATAAATTGTGAACTAGTGATGAGGAAATTAAAGTTTTAGAGACACACATATAACATATGGTTTTTTTTCAGATAAAATATAAATATATAAAATTTGATGAATGTGTTAATAGTTTTACAAAGGAACCCACATTTTATAAAGCACCGTCACAAAAAAAAAAAATTGTAATGATCGGGATAAATTCGGCTCAAAGAAAGTCTTCTCCACGCGGCCACGCCTTAGTAAAGTCGTTACATATTAGTATGTATGATGTGATATTGTTTTGGTACACATGTTCTTTCCAACAAGTTAATTGTGACGGCTTAAGCATAATAAATTTACGAGAAAGATTTAGTACACTTTTGTATTATATTTTAAATGTAATATGACTAGATAATAATTTATATGGCATCTAATAATTGAGTTGTCATTTTATCATTCTTCATGTGAATATTGTCACATATTTTAAGTGTAATATAAAAATATACTAAATATTTCTCTAAATCCACATGCGATGACTTGGAAGGTGGTTGCATAAATATGGTGACACAGGTGATTTTCACGCTCCTCTAGTTCACACGGGTTTCTCGGTTCTTCGTCATCATCAAAATTTTATTTTATTATTTGAGGTAATTTTTTTAGTTAAATAATAAATTTATATTTAAATGTAAAAATACTAAAGTCTTCTTAATAACATTATATATCTCATTTTACATCTTTCTCTAATATTTTTATTGAGATTTTCTAAAATTTAATCATATTTTAAATTATTGTCGAATTAAAACGATGATACACATATTCAAATCATTGAGTCTGTTTTTTTTCATTTTTTTATAAATTAAATTATCTCTAAATCTTCAGAAAAATATCTATTCTTAATTTTATTTTTTTAATCTTACTTGTGATACCCATTTTCGATTAAAAAGGAATAAATAAATCATGTATTTTCCCGGACCCCAAACGCACCAGTAAGAAAGGCGGTTCGTAACCAAAGTGACGTGTTTTTTGCTACGTTCTCATTAGTGGGAGCACGAAGGGAAAGCACATTTCCAAATATGCCCTTAGACAATTTACTTTATATACGCCGTTGTCTCTGACGTATCTCCCATAATAACCTTAGAGAAACAATTAATTCAACCAGACAAATTATATTGTTGTTGTTATTATGATGATGATGATTATTATTATTAGATATAAATTGGGATGTCTTTGGAAAGGAGAGGACAAATTACATGAAGAGAATCATATCTTGCTTGCATTATTGAACTTGCAAAAATATATCTTATTCCACTATTAGGAGTCAACTATTACCTGAATTATGGTATTAAGGATTTCTATTCAGTTTTATATATATTTTTATTTAAATTCAAAAAATTAATATTCTTTCTAATAATATCGTATCATTTCAGTTTACTTCTTTCTCGAATATTTTTACAACATCACAAAAATTTGATCACGTCATTTAATTGGCATCGAATTAGAGTAACGATGCATGTGTCTTTATGAAGCCTAATGTATTCCTTATAAAATATCATATTTATACATTAATTCTCAACCCTGTTGTGGACGGCTCGTTTCCTCGCCGTCCATGGCCGATCTCCGGACCTCCCGAGTGCTCGCAGACGCCGCCGGACTCTCGTTGGCGATAAAGGGGTCGCCGGTTGACTTCGTTGACCCTCTGGTTGACTGAGTTGACTAGAGGGAGAACCAAGAAAACAAGCAAAATGGAGGGGAGTATGTGATCGCCAGGGCCTTACCTGTGCCCAAGGAGTTACTGTGATCACGTCGGTGCAGTGGCCTCACGCAGCGGATGGAGACGGGGCTTCAACTTCTCCTCCTCCTTCAGCCGCCAAAGGAGAAGAGCTCTGCGATCTTCTACAGATCGTTCCTGCTACAGAAAAACACTCTATTAGACTCTAAGAAGTGCGGTAATGCTCAAAACGAAGCGTGAAAAGCCCAAAAGGAAGTCCCGTACCGGTTGCGGACTTGAGAAGAGGGGTGGCCAAATGTTATGACCACCCTTCTTCCCTCTGTTTTTGGTTGGGAAACCTATTTCTAGGTGTGTAGGAAGGTGACCTACGTGCTTAGAGTGAGTGGGAAAGTGTGTATAGTATGCAAAAGTGCTAAAGAGTAAAAGAAAAGAGAGAGGGAAGGAGGGAGAAGATCCTCGTTCGCAGGCGATGTAGCTCCTTGTAGGGCTCCTCCAGCTCGGGAAGAAGCCTCCTGGACGTCCCCACTCGTGAGAGGAAGAAGAGGAAGACTTGATGTAGCTTGGGTGCAAATTTCTCTCTCTTCCTTCAAAGGGGCAGCATATGGACGTCCAGCCTCCCTCTCTTTGCTTAGAGGCTCTAGGAGGTGTTAAATAGACAGTGAGCTCGAGCTCACTGCCTTGGATGCTCAAGTGTGAAGAAACACTTGCACACATGGCAATCCAAGTCTAAAGGCTCCAAGCAATGGGGAGAGCCACATAGGATTTTTACTGGGTCAAGGGACTGCCAAGGTGGCCCATATGCCCGTTGGGAACGGTCCCATGCGGTGCATGGGCGAGAGAAAGGCCTAGTGGGCTATATTCTCGGGGCAGTTGCGTAGACCAGGTAATCCAGGTTGACGTCAAACGATCCTGCCGTCAACCCCATGCAGACGTCCAGAGATGTGGACGCCAACTTGGGTCAACGTCAAGGGGGCTTGCCGCCAACCAGTAGTAGGCGGCCATCGATGCTTCCGTCTACATGGCATCCAAGGCAAGTCAACAAATGCTCAAACGAGGCTTAATGGGCCAAAAGAGCCTTGCGGGAGATGGTCCAAATCTCGCGTCTACAAATGCTCCTCCGAGACGTCCGGTCTTGCAAGGGAGCAGAGCGGACTGAAGGTTGGTGTCTCGGTAAACAAGTACGCAGATTTGATGGAAGGACCATCTCCGAGGATAGGAATTTCTAGCGAACCAAACGAAAGAGTCAGGCTAGAAACAAATGATGTGTCGTCTGAGAGATGAAATAGGGGTAAGAAAAAGGGTGATCTACCCGTGTAACTACAACTGCGACCCAATGCAGGGTCCCTGGCATGGCCGTGTTTGGACTTTGACTAGTTTCTGGTGTGTCTGAGTCAAAGGAGTTGTAATATGACGGTTGAATCAAGAGGTCTCATGACCGGAGCTCGTGGGCTCGCTGGCCTAATCAGGACGTCGGTCCCGAATTTAGGAGGTCGTGGAGACAAGGAGTTGGTTGATCTCTTAAAAGATTATCAAAAGATTCTAACTGGAATCACATGCTTGGAAAGCCTGAAGTCCGGAATTAAGCTCACGGCTGGCGAAGGCTCAGATGGACTCAGTAAGACTGCTTGATTATTTGTGAAAGACACGGTGGGACAACTTGGATCATGGGCAACAAACCTGATATTCAACTTGGGCAATCATGAAGGGCGGACCCGGTAGGCTACTTAAGCTAGAGGAGCCATGGAGCAATCGGATGATCGAGGAAAATCACTATTTTTTTTTTAGTGTTAGTAAGAGAATATTAGCAGTGAAGATGCATGCTGGTGTGGGTTGCCTATCTAAAATGCAAGTTAGCACCAGAGAAATTCTAAAGGCCATACGAATAACTGAGAGATCGCAAACCATCATGCACTACAAGGAAAGCGGGATTACCGACGGATATTCCGACGGATTTATTGCCGTCGGTATTTCCGCGGAGATTCCGACGAACTATATCGACGGAAAATACGTCTGAATTCCGACGGAAATTAATCCGTCGGAAATATCCGTCGGTAATTCAATAATACCGACGGATATTC
>JACBKR010001414.1:0-63423 GCA_014218235.1 Colocasia esculenta | reverse complement strand
ATTTAGCTAATCAATTCTATTCATCTAAAAAAGAAGACTTGTTGCGCATGAAAGGGATGATAAAAAAAATCCCCAATTCCCAATTTCACAAAACATCCAATGGCTGTCCAAGAAAGAAAATCGAGTCAAAAACAAAAGCTGTGTTCTTGCAGTGGACAGAAGAACACCCATTCTATAGTATCGTCAAGAACTAAATGCAGTCTTTTGCAAGAAAAATAAACAAGAAGGAGAAATGGGTGGCAGATTAGAGAAACCAGAACCACATAAAAGAAGATTGCAAAGACGAGAGAAACCTTTTAAGAATAGAGACGGAAGCTAAAGAAGAGGCTCCATCTTTTTCAGAAGCAACCCAAATGCGCCAGCGTGGGAGAAACGAAAAAGAAAAATGCTACCAACTCCAGTAAACCATCAAAATAGCATTTTGAATGAACCCAGATAACAACTAGAAGAAGAAAACAACAGTGCTTAGAAAACTTCCGATGGCCCAAAAAGGGGACCTTGGAAACCCTCAAACATGCAGCAGGAGACGAACAACCCACGAAACTGCCTATAAAGGCAAACATGCATCTGTATACACACGCGCGCGCAGATAGGGAGAAGAAGAACCCACCATGTTGCTACCTCCGGGGAAAAGCTCCTCAAACTTCGAGGCTGTGGAGGGGGCGAACTTCTCCGGCGGGTAAGCAGCGGGAAGCACCCCCTGAAGGGGCGCATCCCAGCAGGACTCCATGGGAGGCAGCAACCCACCCGCCACCGGACGCCAAGCAGCGGAAAAGGCTATGTTCCTGTGTCACCAGGGGAAGAAATAGAAGGCAGAGAGAGAGAGAGAGAGAGAGAGGGAGGAGAGGGAGGGAGTAGGCAGCGTGCAGAACAAGAACTGGCCAAGCAGGATGCAGAACAAGAACTGCCCATGCCCAGGCCCTTTAATTTGCGCGTCCCCCTTTTTGTCGGCAGTGTGGGCTGGTTGGTAACCGTAACATCACCCTCCCTCTTCCCACCATCCACTTCCCCAACACCTCTTTCAAATTTGAATTCATACACAGGTGTGTGAACCCCTCCTTTCTTTCTCTCTCTAACCCTGACAGCTTGATCTGATGAAGCTAATACCTTGCCATGTTTTTGCTCTCTATATTTTGGAACATGCCATGTTACCTCTAATCCCTGCCAGGCCATGATCCTCCTAGCATGCCAAATTCCAATGTGTGACCCATTCTGATGATGGTGATGTGGGCACTTCCCCCCCCCCCCCCTCTTCCTTATGTTGCCTTTTTATATAGATAGAGACCTATGATGAACTGAAGTAAGGTGAAATGGGTGAAGGGGCTCCATCATGGGCTTCACAGAATGGGGTGATCTCATCATGGGGTAGTAGCCTATAAGTGGTGAAGTGAGGAGGCACCACCTTTCTCTCAACAAGGATGAGCAATGCCCAAGTTGCCCTTTGGATTTGAAACTTCTTGGGAGGGAAGGGTTACAAAAAGATGGCTGTCAACAATAATTCAAGTGTTGGGGTGGGGGTTTCTAGTTTCCAGGTGTGGACCTCCCCCTCCTTCCACTCTCTAGAATCTCTACTTCCTCCATTTTTATTTCAAACACTGCAGTAATATGACCATTTAAGAGATGTGTCTGTTTCAACATTATTCACAACTCACTGAAAGGAGTTGCCTCACCCAGATGCTAGACATTTGCCATGCATCCCATGACAATCTTCTCTCCTCCATCAGTCCCAATTGTCAAGCAAATGATGAGTTATTCAACAATGGCCAGGAGGAGATGTGACCAAAGGATATGAACTTTGAAACAAGATTGGTTGTACCGTGCAAATTGATCTTATTGTATTCTCTGTAGAATAATACAGTATGATTTGTATTATATTGTTCGGTCGATCAATTTTCGTCTCTCTTTGAAGATTAAATAGATCTTAGATTCTCTAACATAAATTGATCGACTGATAAAAAAAAAAATCAATTGATCGATTTTTGTCTTTCTTTGAAGGCCAATAAATTATGAGATCTAAACATAACTCTAATAAAAATCGGTTGACCGATGAAAAAAAATCGATCGATCGATTTTAGACTTTAATTTATTGGGCATCTTGAGATGCTTATTAGAAGAATCAGTCGATCGATAAAAAGAAATCAGTCGATCGATTTTACTGTACCGTATTGACGGTGTCTGGACTCGCAAATCCCCAACACGATACGACGCGGTATCGTCGCTTTGAAGAGGGGTAAGGCAATCCAACTCCTCTTGATTCCATCCAAAGCACAAACCTGATTTTCCCCCCTGCCATCACAGTTGTACTGTGTCCTTGCTTCATGTTGTCTTCTCTCCCATTTGGACCCAATTGAACAATGAATAGCAGATCCAAACAACAGTAACTATCTCAATTCCATCCATGAACCAAATGGTGGGCATTTGTAGCTTAGGGGTTGTTGCTAACTTATTTGTGCCCATGAGGGGTGGCAATTTAATGATGTTGTTGGCTTTTGGATGTGGTAAGAACACATGTGATGTTCCATGATCCTTTTTCCAATTTGAAAGGGAGTTCCTCTAGCATTGATGGCCTATCGTACCCTCCAAGTTTGTACAGACTTCCAGTTATGGCTGTAAACGGGTCGGGTTCGGAATCGGAAACACAGATTCCGATACCGATTCCGATAACCGAAATATGGTTCCGATTCCGATTCCGATTCCGATAAGAATTGTTAGTTCCGATTCCGTTCCGATTCCGATAACATTACCGGAACCGAAATTCCGATAAGGTAGATGTTTACCATAATTTTACCTTGAGTTTGTGATAATTTATCGGAATAACCGATACCGATTCCGATTATTTTTTCGATTCCGATTTCGATTCCGATAACTTATCGGAATATCCGATACCGATTCCGATAAGCTATCGGTATCATTTTCCGATTCCAAAACCGATAATTTTTATCGGTATCGGGTCGGAATATCGGAATATCGGTTCCGTTTACACCCCTACTTCCAGTACTATCAGGATAAAGTTAAGTGTGAGCAGAGATGAGGTACACCATCTGTGTCTCTTTATACCTTCATGAGATACCTCTGCACAATGTCCCCTCTCATGTAGTGTATTGGTGGCAAGATCTTGAGGATAGGGATCTTGGTAGGACCGATGCTGATACTATAAAATGGAAATTTAAAATCAGAGTGGTGACTTGATCAATTAGTACTATTTTTGTGGTGTTTAATGCTGAAGATTTTGTTGTTTCCCTCCTTTTGTGTGAACACCACCAGGCAACTGGGTTAACCACTTCACCCATTCACTGATAGATGATGCTATGGTTAGAAGATATTTTCCTTTCTCTTCCCTCTTTTCCCAAGTGAGAAGATGTGTAGACACAGCAAAACTTCCAAGTATCTTCATGTCTAGACACAAGATAAAATGGGCCTTTTTTATGCTGATCACAGGAAAGTTGGACACAACCACTTGCTCTTAGCATTCATAAGCTCTTCCCCACTAACCTCATACTAATAGAATATATGTGCATGTTTGAAAATCAGGTAAATTAATTAACTTTAGATAATGTAACCACAGGTAAGTTAATAAGGGTTAACAATTTTTTCTACTTTGGCATAAAAATAAGATATAACCCACAGATTAAGTTTATCAGAAGTTTCCCCCTGATAATTTATCCTTATCAGGGGTGGGTCCTGATAACTCTCAAGTAAGTTAAATAGGATTTTCAAATTGAAAAAGCAGTTTCCTACCATGCTAAGCCAAAGTCACTAAGACTTACAGGTTTTCAAACAGTAAAATTCTCAAAGAAAGGCACAAGACTTTGCAAGTTTCAAGGACACATCTCTAGCACATTTTCATACCATTTTTGTGACCATGTGAATCTGTGATCCTTCAAAGAAGCTTGGCATCTGCAAGCATGAGCAAGATCTTTGTCTCAAATTGGCATGTTTGAAATTACACCATCTTCTTCTTCCAAGCTTTGTGGCCCATTATGTTCGTGTTTATTCACACAGCTCGCCGGGCCCAACTTACCCAATAATTGGGCCTGGCCCAAAACATTGTTGAGGTGCATTAAGCCTAGAAGTAAAGGTGTCAAATGAGTCAGGATAAATGTTTTGCGTCCGATTGGACAAGTATACAGATACACACACAAGTAGCCAGTAGGTGGATTTTGCTGTCGATATGATAGTGGGCCCACACCCGTATATGTGCGTTGGTACTTGTGATTAGGTATTTTTCACGGATGCAAAGTAGTTCTCATAATCAGATACCATACACATAGCTCATTATTTTTTTGAAAATTTTCATATACACTATTCTTACATTAGAAATCATAGATGTATACATTCCTACATTTCTGTTCACACTCGTACCATAGAAAGTATCGACCATGGGGTGGTCTTCTTACACAGAACTGTTGTTTTAGAGGATATATATGTAAATATAAATGTATGATAATTTTTTAATGGGAGAATTAATTATTCGACCCTGGCAGGGGCGAACCTTTATTTTTCCATCCCTGTCAATTTTTTCATGGACGCCCGGTCCCTGCTTTATGCGGGACTTATTTTCCAGTCCCTGGGACTTAACGGACGTTATGTCTCTTCTCGTAAATACACATTCTACCCCCAGCCCTAGTGACGCGTGACCTTGTTTGACTTTAATGCCTTTCGAAGAAGGCAGGCAATGGCGCAAACCTTCCCGCCACGGCATTGCGAAGAGGAGACCAGGGTTGCCGTTTGGGTGCGCTGCGAAGAGGAGCGCAGAGATTCTGGCTTCCGGTGAACGTTTCTAACTGATTCTCACTTCCTTCTATCCCCGGTGTAGGTGAGTTTTTCTTGGCGTTTCGATACACATTGGTTCCACCGATCCCCTTTGTCCTCTGTAGATCCACATCCGTTAGTCACCAGATGTTTTTCTTGCCAACAATGTTTCATCCACATCCGTTTGTCTCGCGACTATTTGTTATTTACTCCACTTTTGGTTACCGACGCTACTACAGAGTTACAACTTTCGAAAAAATTAGATATTTTTTCTAAGTTTGTCTAATTGTAATTGTAACAACTTTCGAAGTAATTACACAGTTAACTCTGTAAGTCAGTAACTGTGTAACAACGTTCTAAGTAGTTACAAAATTAACTGTGTAACTTTTTAATTGTGTAACAACTTTCTAAGTAGTTACACACTTAACCGTATAACTGAGTAACTGTGTAACAACTTTCTAAGTAGTTACGTATGTTAACTGTGTAAGTATGTCATTACCTAGTACCTACTATTTTTGTAAGTACGTAAGTGTCTAACTATTTGTATTTCTATTTGTGTAACAACTTTGTAAGTAGTTACACAGTTAATTGTGTAACTATTTTACAACTTTCTAAGTAACTTTGTAACTGATTAACAAGTTAAAAAATAGTTACATATGTTAACTGTGTAATTATGTGATTACCAACTATTTTTTTGTACGTAAGTGTCTAACTATTTGTACTTCTAATTGTTTAACATATTCTCAAGTGGTAGTTACATATCTTAACTGTGTAACTGTGTAACAACTACTTGAAAAATAACATGCGTTAACTGAGTATGTATGTACTTACCTAGTTTTTGGTGTACGTAAATGGCTAAGTATCTGTCTTTCTAATTGTGTAAGTAGTTACACAGTTAACTGTGTATCTGAGTAATTGTGTAAGAACTTTCGAAGTAGTTACACAGTTTACTGAGTAACTGTGTAACAACTTTCAAAGTAGTTACACTGTTAAGTGAGGAACTGTGTAACAACTTCAAAACTAACTGTGTAAGTATATAAATACGCACAAATTTTCTTTTACGCACCACTTTAAGTTTTTGTATTTGTAATTATGTAAGAACTTTCCAAGTAGTTACACAGTTCACTGTTTAACTGTGTAACTGTGTAACTCTGTAACATCTTCTAAAGTAGTCACATATCTTAACTGTGTAACAACTAGTTGAAAAGTAGCTACATATCTTAACTAAATATGTATGTACTTACCTAGTTTTTGGTTTACGTAAGTGTCTAAGTATGTGTATTTCTAATTGTGTAAACAGTTACACTGTTAAGTGAGGAACTGTGTAACTACTTCAAAACTAACTGTGTATGTAACGACCCGACCTCCCGGACCCCATCAGGGGCCCGAAATTCGCGTCGCCACCCACAGATCCGAAGACCGGAAGGGTTAGAAGAATTAGTCTAGTGAGATATGTACTGAATTCCAATAACTATAACAATGTGTACAATATACAAAAGTTAGTACAACGCGTCCCAAGCAAAAGCACAGGTACAAGAAGAAAGGTGCAGTCCTTAGGGGCATACCCCGAGGACTTGCAAAGCACAACTCTCAGCTCACTCAGGCTACAAGAGCTCACAACGCTCGCTCTCACTGCTGCTGACAACAACGCGGCACCACAGCCGCCTCTGCAACCCGTCCGACACCGAGCTCCCGCGACGACGAGCCCCTAGCTGAAGGAAGTAGGGGGGTAAGCCTCGCGAACAAGGCCCAGTAGGGATTACCAGTCCCTCACCGGCCAGAGCAGCAGGAACTCCAAAAATAGGAAACTACACTAGAAAGCTGTAAAGCGAGTAACACCTACAGCAAGGTACTACTAAGCAGCCAAAGAGAACAGCGCAACGCCACGACCACCAACCGAGGTCGGGCCACACACACGACTCCCGCAGAAACCAACGGAGTCGGGCACAAAGCGGAAGCAGTGCTCGGCACACTTGCCGAGACCACGGAACAACCAAGTGAGAACGACGTCTCACCGCAAGCACGGTCACCTCGGACCTCCACGAAGTCGAGGGCCCACAAGCAGAACCACCCCGGACCCCAGACACACCGCCAGGTCGGGAAGCTACACACGTCGGTGCCATCACGGGCTGGCACCCAAGAACGGAACTACGGTATCAAGAGGAAACCGAAGCGGGAACCACCAGGAGCACGGGTCTGCCCAAGGCCAGACCAACGACGCCCACGGAAACTAGGCACGGCCAGGCTATAACCGCCGTGCGAACTAGGGCAACGGATAATACTTAGAAACATCGTGAGGAAACACCGTCACAACAACAGCAACCAAGCCACCGCCGCTAGCAGCCAAGAGGGGGACCCGCAGTCCGCACGCTCTGCTCGCTAGCCTAGCTCCTGCCTCCACCCCCGCGAAGGGCGAGACAGAGCCGCCACAAAAACACACCAACTCACGCAACACCGCAGCCTGGCCAAGCTGCGGCCTCACGCCTGACACCACTACGTGGCTCCGGAACCAACGCAGAGAGAGGCAGTGAGACAAGGGACTGTCTGGTCTGCGCCAGGAACTCCAAACACCTCGACGTCCCAGACCCAGACAAGAGAGCTCTACAAACGACTCAGCGCCGCTGTCCAAACCTCGCTTTCCCCTCAACTCCGGAGTCCGCCCTGTCGGCTACCAACTCGAGCACGCTCGTAGCCCGGAGTACTCCCTCAACAGGCTCCCGAGGATGGGGGTCCCAGACAACGGAGACAACCTCTGAACGGGACAAGCCCTCAAGTGCCAAGCACCGGGCGAACAGGCGGGGCAGCACAACAAAACCACGCCGAACCGCTGGCTTGTAACCACGACAAGCCCAGCAGGCGAGAAGCACGCACAAACCCTCAACAGGGTTGTCGGCCAACTAACCACGCACGGAAAACCCGGAGTCTCGGAACACTACCAGCTAGCACGGAAACCCGTCGCTCTGCTAATAATTGATTGACCGCCAATCAATCGATTATTAGACAGACGCGACCCTCCTGACACCACTGCCAGGACACGGCCACGAAGGTGTCACCTTCGGTCACTGAACGCAGGGAGGCAACCAGCCGCATTCCCTATCGGAAGGTCCTAAGGGCAAAGCCTGCTCAGGGGCACACGCCGACACACGAATTGGGCCACGAAAACCTCCGAGGCAACACAGGTTCTATCGCGCCCCCCCCCCCATGGCCGTCGCGATACCATCGTGATGGGTAAGGGGACCGCAACAGCAACCCTGTCGCGACGGGGCGGCGCACCGCGACAGCACCCCTGTCGCGACGGGAAAACAGACCGCGACAGCGATCCTTATTGCGGCCGCGCCCGACCAGGGCGACGCCTCTATTAATGTCGCGGCGCGTCGCACGGCCGCGACATCAGCCGGGAGGCAGACCACGGGATGCTCCATCCCGGGCCGCCCAAAACCACACACAAGCATACACACGGGGAGGGGAGCATGGGGAAAGCTGTAAGGCTAACTACAAAACCCCGAGGACTCCCGATCCACCCGGATTGGGAAGGGCACAAGAAATCCCTACCTTTCACGAAGAACGAACCCACGAGGGGCCCTTAACGTCAGTTAGCCACCTCCTCCTCGCTCCACGCAAGGTCCACGACGCCACGGAACCACGCACGGCCCTCCTCCTCGCCTGAAACACTCAAAGGGGAGAGGGGGAGTTCACTTGCCGAGAGTTGAGCATTGGGCATGGATAGACATAAGAGAGGGGCTTTTTGCCTAGCCACAAGCGAGTTGTGGATGGAGCACAATTTTTTTTTTTTCTGAGCATACATAAGCATGTCTAATGTATGAATCATACAATCTGCAAGGCAACCATGATTCATACAATTTGCAAGGGCCAACCTTTCCAAGATAATCTCAGATTTGGAAAAAAGTTGTGCAAGCACCAAAAGGATGTGACTTGTACGCAAATATTTCCTCCTGATCTCAGTAGAGAAACAGTGACCTCAATAGCTGGAAGTTGACTAACCTTTAGCCTCATCCGCCGGAATTAATACAAGTCTTATGATAAATTGCCGGCCACCTGACTATATATATATATATATATATATATATATATTATATATATATATATATATATATATATATATATATATATATATTAAAAAGAAACACTTGGATCTCCTGCGGATGTGAGCGGAGACAAAAAGGGAGAAGATGAAGCCAGCCGCACACTAGCAGGCATATAAGATAAGACATATATATATAGTTGACCTCAAGGGGTCAACCGAATTGGCTACTCCCTCCACCTTATTAGCTTTTTTGCTTAGTATTGTTGCCGCTGGTTCTTGGGCAAGCAGTTATTAACTCTTATCTACGTATATTAATTTGGATTGACGATAAACTTTTCCCTTATGTATTTCTCTTTCTCTGGACTTTCTCCCTCCTCCACCTTACTCTCTCTCTCTCTCTCTCTGAATCCAATGTAATTCCGCGAAACCACCGCCTTTTCGACCATCTCGGAGTGCCGATTCCGAATTGGGGTCACATGAGCGATTACGATGCCCGTGCGGAAAGTTATGCCCAATTCTTTCGCTGAAGGGGTGGGAATAAACCGGAGGGGGTGACTATATCGGCGATGTTCGGGCACCCATATCCACGACCTGGGGAGGAGATCTCGCGTCGAGCTGAACACGACTTCCGATCACTGTGACTGGGCGGCTCCGCGTGCGGTCTCCGCTAGCGATTCGCGTAATCGAGGGAGTCGCTACTGCCATAAAACCTTGGAATAGGGGAGATCGTCGGCTAGAATCGCAATTTCGGAGTGCGAAACGAAGGTTTTTACACCCCGAAATGACGTCTTATCGCCTGAGACAATAAGTGGGCGTCGAGCGCCTCCGAGTGCCGATTCCGAATTGTGGTCTTATAAGCGATTCAATAACCGAGCGAAACGTTATGCCTAATTGAGCGAAGCGGTATCCGTATGCGATCGCATCGGCAGCCTGCGACAGCGCTCCGGAGAGGAATTTGGGCGCCGGACTGGAAATCTACGAATGCAACCATTTACAGACCGGATCGAAGTGCCGATTCTGAATTGGGGCCTCACAGGCGACTCCTACCCCCGGGCGAATAAATATCCGCGTCCGACCGGAGGGTACGGCAGTCGGTGTACTAGTAGTACACACGCTCCAGGGGGGATTTTGGACCCAGAACGGAATTCTGCGAAACCAGCGCTTGTCAACCGTCTCGGAGTGCCGATTCCGAATTGTGGTCACATGAGCGATTCCGATGCCCGTGCGGAAAGTTATGCCCAATTCTTTCGCTGAAGGGGTGGGAATAAACCGGAGGGGGTGACTATATCGGCGATGTTCGGGCACCCATATCCACGACTCGAAGAGGAGATCTCGCGTCGAGTTGAACACGACTTCCGATCGCTGTGACTGGACGGCTCCGTGTGCAGTCTCCGCCAGCGATTCGCGTAATCGAGGAGTCGCTACTGCAAAAAAACCTTTGAATAGGGGAGATTGAAGGTTTTTACACCCCGAAATGACGTCTTATCGCCTGAGACAATAAGTGGGCGTCGAGCGCCTCTGAGTGCCGATTCCGAATTGGGGTCTTATAAGCGATTCCGATAACCGAGCGAAACGTTATGCCTGTTTGAGCGAAGCGGTGTCCGTATGCGATCGCATCGGCAGCCTGCGACAACGCTCCCGGAGAGGAATTTGGGCGCTGGACCGGAAATCTAAGAATGCGACCATTTACAGACCGGGTTGAAGTGCCGATTCTGAATTGGGGCCTCGCGAGCGGTTCCTACCCTCGGGCGAATAACTATCCGCGTCCGACCGGAGGGTACGACAGTCGGTGTAGTACACACGCTCGGGGGGGATTTTGGCCCCGAAACGGATTTCTTCGAAACCAGCGCCTTGTCGACCGTCTCGAAGTGCCGATTCCAAATTGTGGTCACATGAGCGATTCCGATGCCCGTGCGGAAAGTAATGCTGAATTCTTTCGCTGAAGGGGTGGGAATAAACCGGAGGGGGTGACTATATCGGCGATGTTCGAGCACCCATATCTACGAACTGGGGAGGAGGTCTCGCGTCGAGTTGAACACGACTTCCGATCGCTGTGACTGGGCGGCTCCGCGTGTGGTCTCCTCCAGTGATTCGCGTAATCGAGGGAGTCGCTACTGCCAAAAAACCTTGGAATAGGGGAGATCGTCGTCTAGAATCGCAATGTCGGAGTGCGAAACGAATTTTTACACCCCGAAACGACATCTTATCGCCTAAGGCAATAAGTGGGCGTCGAGCGCCTCTGAGTGCCGATTCCGAATTGGGGTCTTATAAGCGATTCCGATAACCGAGCGAAAAGTTATGCCTGTTTGAGCGAAGCGGTGTCCGTATGCGATCGCATCGGCAGCCTGCGACAGCGCTCCCGGAGAGGAATTTGGGCGCCGGACTGGAAATCTACGAATGCAACCATTTACAGACTGGATCGAAGTGCCGATTCTGAATTGGGGCCTCGCGGGCGGTTCCTACCCCCGGGTGAATAAATATCCGCGTCCGACGGAGGGTACGACAGTCGGTGTACTAGTACACACGCTCCGGGGGGATTTTGGCCCCAGAACGGAATTCCGCAAAACCAGCACCTTGTCGACCGTCTCGGAGTGCCGATTCCGAATTGTGGTCACATGAGTGATTCCGATGCCCGTGCGGAAGGTTATGCCGAATTCTTTCGCTGAAGGGGTGGGAATAAACCGGAGGGGGTGACTATATCGGCGATGTTCGGGGACCCATATCCACGACCTGGGGAGGAGATCTCGCGTCGAGTTGAACATGACTTCCGATCGCTGTGACTGGGCGGCTCCGCGTGTGGTCTCCGCCAGCGATTCGCGTAATCGAGGGGGTTGCTACTGCCAAAAAACTTTGGAATAGGGGAGATCGTCGTCTAGAATCACAATTTTGGAGTGCGAAACGAAGGTTTTTACACCCCGAAACGACGTCTTATCGCCTGAGGCAATAAGTGGGCGTCAAGCGCCTCTGAGTGCCGATTCCGAATTGGGGTCTTATAAGCGATTCCGATAACCGAGCGAAAAGTTATGCATGTTTGAGCGAAGCGGTGTCCGTATGCGATCGCATCGGCAGCCTGCGACAGCGCTCCAGGAGAGGAATTTGGGCGCCGGGCCGGAAATCTACGAATGCAACCATTTACAGACCGGGTCGAAGTGCCGATTCTGAATTGGGGCCTCGCGGGCGGTTCCTACCCCCGGGCGAATAAATATCCACGTTCGACCGGAGGGTACGGCAGTCGGTGTACTAGTACACACGCTCCGGGGGGGGGGGGGGGATTTTGGCCCGGAACGGAATTTCACGAAACCAGCGCCTTGTCGACCGTCTCGGAGTGCCGATTCCGAATTGTGGTCACATGAGCGATTCCGATGCCCGTGCGGAAAGTTATGCCCAATTCTTTTGCTGAAGGGGTGGGAATAAACCGGAGGGGGTGACTATATCGGCGATGTTCGGGCACCCATATCCACGACCTGGGGAGGAGATCTCGCGTCGAGTTGAACACGACTTCCGATCTGTGACGGGGCGGCTCCGCGTGTGGTCTCCTCCAATGATTCGCGTAATCGAGGGAGTCGCTACTGCCAAAAAACCTTGGAATAGGGGAGATCGTCGGCTACAATCGCAATTTCGGAGTGCGAAACGAAGGTTTTTACACCCCGAAACGACGTCTTATCACCTGAGGCAATAAGTGGACGTCGAGCGCCTCTGAGTGCCGATTCCGAATTGGGGTCTTATAAGCGATTCCGATAACCGAGCGAAAAGTTATGCATGTTTGAGCGAAGCAGTGTCCGTATGCGATCGCATCGGCAGCCTGCGACAGCGCTCCAGGAGAGGAATTTGGGCGCCGGACCGGAAATCTACGAATGCGACCATTTACAGACCGGGTCGAAGTGCCGATTCTGAATTGGGGCCTCGCGGGCGGTTCCTACCCCCGGGCGAATAAATATCCGCATCCGACCGGAGGGTACGGCAGTCGGTGTACTAATATACACGCTCCGGGGGGGATTTTGGTCCCGGAACGGAATTCTGCGAAACCAGCGCCTTGTCAACCGTCTCGGAGTGCCGATTCCGAATTGTGGTCACATGAGCGATTCCGATGCCCGTGCGGAAAGTTATGCCCAATTCTTTCGCTGAAAGGGTGGGATAAAACCGGAGGGGGTGACTATATCGGCGATGTTCGGGCACCCCATCCACGACCTGGGGAGGAGATCTCGCGTCGAGTTGAACACGACTTCCGATCGCTGTGATGGGGGGCCGCGTGTGGTCTCCGCCAGCGATTCGCGTAATCGAGGGAGTCGCTACTGCCAAAAAACCTTGGAATAGGGGAGATCGTCGGCTAGAATCGCAATTTCGGAGTGCGAAACGAAGGTTTTTACACCCCGAAACGACGTCTTATCGCCTGAGGCAATAAGTGGGCGTCGAGCGCCTCTGAGTGCCGATTCCGAATTGGGGTCTTATAAGCGATTCCGATAACCGAGCGAAAAGTTATGCATGTTTGAGAGAAGAGGTGTCCGTATGCGATCGCATCGGCAGCCTGCGACAGCGCTCCAGGAGAGGAATTTGGGCGCCGGACGGAAATCTACGAATGCGACCATTTACAGACCGGGTCGAAGTGCCGATTCTGAATTGGGGCCTCGCGGGCGGTTCCTACCCCGGGCAAATAAATATCCGCGTCCGACCGGAGGGCGGCAGTCGGTGTACTAGTACACACGCTCCGGGGGGATTTTGGTCCCGGAACGGAATTCTGCGAAACCAGCGCCTTGTCGACCGTCTCGGAGTGCCGATTCCGAATTGTGGTCACATGAGCGATTCCGATGCCCGTGCGGAAAGTTATGCCCAATTCTTTCGCTGAAAGGGTGGGAATAAACTAGAGGGGGTGACTATATCGGCGATGTTCGGGCACCCACATCCACGACCTGGGGAGGAGATCTCGCGTCGAGTTGAACACGACTTCCGATCGCTGTGACGGGGCGGCTCCGCGTGTGGTATCCTCCAGCGATTCGCGTAATGGAGGGAGTCGCTACTGCCAAAAAACCTTGGAATAGGGGAGATCGTCGGCTACAATCGCAATTTCGGAGTGCGAAACGAAGGTTTTTACACCCCGAAACAACGTCTTATCACCTGAGGCAATAAGTGGGCGTCGAGCGCCTCTGAGTGCCGATTCCGAATTGGGGTCTTATAAGCAATTCCGATAACCGAGCGAAAAGTTATGCCTGTTTGAGCGAAGCGGTGTCCGTATGCGATCGCATCGGCAGCCTGCGACAGCGCTCCCGCAGAGGAATTTGGGCGCCGGACCGGAAATCTACGAATGCGACCATTTACCGACCGGGTCGAAGTGCCGATTCTGAATTGGGGCCTCGCGGGCGGTTCCTACCCCCGGGCGAATAAATATTCGCATCCGACCGGAGGGTACGACAGTCGGTGTACTAGTACACACGCTCCGGGGGGGATTTTGGCCCCGGAACGGAATTCCGCGAAACCAGCGCCTTGTCGACCGTCTCGGAGTGCCGATTCCGAATTGTGGTCACATGAGCGATTCCGATGCCCGTGCGGAAAGTTATGCCCAATTCTTTCGCTGAAGGGGTGAGAATAAACCGGAGGGGGTGACTATATCGGCGATGTTCGGGACCCATATCCACGACCTGGAGGAGATCTCGCGTCGAGTTGAACACGACTTCCGATCGCTGTGACTGGGCGGATCCGCGTGTGGTCTCCGCCAGCGATTCACGTAATCGAGGGAGTCGCTACTACCAAAAACCCTTGGAATAGGGGAGATCGTCGGCTAGAATTGCAATTTCGGAGTGCGAAACGAAGGTTTTTACACACCGAAATGACGTCTTATCGCCTGAGGCAATAAGTGGGCGTCGAGCTCCTCTGAGTGCCGATTCCGAATTGGGGTCTTATAAGCGATTTCGATAACGGAGCGAAAAGTTATGCCTGTTTGAGCGAAGCGGTGTCCGTATGCGATCGCATCGGCAGCCTGCGACAGCGCTCCCGGAGAGGAATTTGGGCGCCGGACATGAAATCTACGAATGCGACCATTTACAGACCGGGTCGAAGTGCCGATTTGAATTGGGGCCTGCGGGCGGTTCCTACCCCTGGGGAATAAATATCCGCGTCCGACTGGAGGGTACGGCAGTCGGTGTACTAGTACACACGCTCAGGGGGGATTTTGGCCCCGGAACGGAATTCCGCGAAACCAGCGCCTTGTCGACCGTCTCGGAGTGCCGATTCCGAATTGTGGTCACATCAGCGATTCCGATGCCCGTGCGGAAGTTATGCCCAATTCTTTCGCTGAAAGGGTGGGAATAAACCGGTGAGGGGGGACTATATCGGCGATGTTCGGGCACCCATATCCACGACCTGGGGAGGAGATCTCACGTCGAGTTGAACACGACTTCCGATCGCTGTGACTGGGCGGCTCCGCGTGCGGTCTCCTCCAGCGATTCGCGTAATCGAGGGAGTCACTACTGCCAAAAAACCTTGGAATAGGGGAGATCGTCGGCTAGAATCGCAATTTCGGAGTGCGAAACGAAGGTTTTGACACCCCGAAACAATGTCTTATTGCCTAAGGCAATAAGTGGGCGTTGAGCGCCTCTGAGTGCCGATTCCGAATTGGGGTCTTACAAGTGAATCCGATAACTGAACGAAAAGTTAAGCCTGTTTGAGCGAAGCGGTGTCCGTATGCGATCGCATCGGCAGCCTGCGACAGCGCTCCCGCAGAGGAATTTGGGCGCCGGACCGGAAATCTACGAATGGGTCCATTTACCGACCGGGTCGAAGTGCCGATTCTGAATTGGGGCCTCGCGGGCGGTCCGCTACCCCCGGGCGAATAAATATCCGCGTCCGACCGGTGGGTACGACAGTCGGTGTACAAGTACACACGCTCCGGTGGGGATTTTGGCCCTGGAACGGAATTCTGCGAAACCAGGCCTTGTCGACCGTCTCGGAGTGCCGATTCTGAATTGTGGTCACATGAGCGATTATGATGCCTGTGCGGAAAGTTATGCCCAATTCTTTCGCTGAAGGGGTGTGAATAAACCGGAGGGGTGACTATATCGGCGATGTTCGGGCACCCATATCCACTACCTGGGGAGGAGATCTCGCGTCGAGTTGATCACGACTTTCGATCGCTGTGACTGGGCGGCTCCGCGTGCGGTCTCCGCCAGCGATTCGCGTAATCGAGGGAGTCGCTACTGCCAAAAAAACTTGGAATAGGGGATCGTTGGCTAGAATCGCAATTTCGAGTGCGAAACGAAGCTTTTTACACCCCGAAACGACGTCTTATCGCCTGAGGCTATAAGGGGCGTCGAGCTCCTCTGAGTGCCGATTCCGAATTGGGGTCTTATAAGCGATTCCGATAACCGAGCGAAAAGTTATGCCTGTTTGAGCGAAGCGGTGTCCGTATGCGATCGCATCGGCAGCCTGCGACAGCGCCGGAGAGGAATTTGGGCGCCGGACCGGAAATCTCCGAATGCGACCATTTACTGACCGGTGTCGAAGTGCCGATTCTGAATTGGGGCCTCGCGGGCGGTTCCTACCCCCGGGAGAATAAATATCCGCGTCCGACGGAGGGTACGGCAGTCGGTGTGTACTAGTACACACGCTCGGTGGGGATTTTGGCCCCGGAACGGAATTCCGCGAAACCAGCGCTTTGTCGACCGTCTCGGAGTGCCGATTCCGAATTGTGGTCACATGAGCAATTCCGATGCCCGTGCGGAATGTTATGCCCAATTCTTTCGCTGAATGGGTGGGAATAAACCGGAGGGGGTGACTATATCGGCGATGTTCGGGCACCCATATCCACGAACTGGGGAGGAGATCTCACGTCGAGTTGAACACGACTTCCGATCGCTGTGACTGGGCGGCTCCGCGTGCGGTCTCCGCCAACGATTCGCGTAATCGAGGGAGTCGCTACTGCCAAAAAACTTTGGAATAGGGGAGATCGTTGGCTAGAATCGCAATTTCTGAGGGCAAAACGAAGGTTTTTATACCCCGAAACGACGTCTTATCGCCTGAGGCTATAAGTGAGCGTCGAGCGACTCTGAGTGTCGATTCCGAATTGGGGTCTTATAAGCGATTCCGATAACCGAGCGAAAAGTTATGCCTGTTTGAGCGAAGCAGTGTCCGTATGCGATCGCATCGGCAGCCTGCGACAGCGCTCCCGGAGAGGAATTGGGCGCCGGACCAGAAATCTACGAATGCGACCATTTACCGACCGGGTCGAAGTGCCGATTCTAAATTTGGGCCTCGCGGGCGGTTCCTACCCCCGGGAGAAAAATATCCCCGTCCGACCAGAGGGTACGGCAGTCGGTGTACTAGTACACACGGTCCGGGGGGGATTTTGGCCCCGGAACGGAATTCCTCGAAACCAGCGCCTTGTCGACCGTCTCGAAGTGCCGATTCCGAATTGTGGTCACATGAGCGATTCTGATGCCCGTGCGGAAAGTTATGCCCAATTCTTTCGCTGAAGGGGTGGGAATAAACCGGAGGGGTGACTATATCGGCGATGTTCGGGCACCCATATCCACGAACTGGGGAGGAGATCTCACGTCGAGTTGAACACGACTTCCGATCGCTGTGACTGGGCGGCTCCGCGTGCGGTCTCCGCCAGCGATTCGCGTAATCGAGGGAGTCGCTACTGCCAAAAAACGTTGGAATAGGGGAGATCGCCGTCTAGAATCGCTATTTCAGAGTGCGAAAAGAAGCTTTTTACACCGCGAAACGACGTCATATCACCTAAGCCAATAAGTGGGCATCGAGCGTCTCTGAGTGCCGATTCCGAATTGGGGTCTTATAAGCGATTCCGATAACCGAGCGAAAAGTTATGCCTGTTTGAGCGAAGCGGTGTCCGTATGCGATCGCATCGGCAGCCTGCGACAGCGCTCCGAGAGAAATTTGGGCGCGCCGACCAGAAATCTACGAATGCGACCGTTTACCGACCGGGTCGAAGTGCCGATTCTAAATGGGGCCTCGCGGCGGTTCCTACCCCGGGCGAGAATAAATATCTCCGTCCGACCAGATGATACGGCAGTCGGTGTACTAGTACACCACGCTCTGTGGGGGATTTTGGCCCCGGAACGGAATTCCTCGAAACCAGCGCCTTGTCGACCGTCTCGAGAGTGCGATTCCGAATTGTGGTCACATGAGCGATTCTGATGCCCGTGCGGAAAGTTATGCCCAATTCTTCGTTGAAGGGTGTGGAATAAACCGGAGGGGTGACTATATCGGCGATGTTTGGGCACCATATCCACGAACTGGGGAGGAGATCTCACGTCGAGTTGAACACGACTTCCGATCGCTGTGACTGGGCGGCTCCGCGCGTGCGGTCTCCGCCAGCGATTCGCGTAATCGAGGGAGTCGCTACTGCCAAAAAACGTTGGAATAGGGGAGGAGCCCGTCTAGAATCGCAATTTCAGAGTGCGAAACGAAGCTTTTACACTCCGAAACGACGTCATATCGCCTAAGCCATAAGTGGGCATCGAGCGTCTCTGAGTGCCGATTCCGAATTGGGGTCTTATAAGCGATTCCGATAACCGAGCGAAAAGTTATGACTGTTGAGCGAAGCAGGCGTAGCGATGCGCATCGTATGCGAGCTGCGCGAGACGCGCTCCCGGAGAGGAATTTGGGCGCCGGATTGGAAATCTCCGAATGCGACCATTTACTGACCGGGTCGAAGTGCCGATTCTAAATTGAGGCCTCGCGGGCAGTTCCTACCCCCGGGAGAATAAATACCCCGTCCGACCGGACGGTACGGCAGTCGGTGTACTAGTACACACGCTCCGGTGGGGATTTTGCCCCGGAATGGAATTCCGCGAAACCAGCGCCTTGTCGACCGTCTCGAAGTGCCGATTCTGAATTGTGGTCACTTGAGCGATTTTGATGCCCGTGCGGAAGTTATGCCCAATTCTTTCGCTGAAGGGGTGGGAAGAAACCGGAGGGGGTGACTATATCGGCGATGTTCGGGCACCCATATCCACGACCTGGGGAGGGGATATCGCGTCGAGTTGAACACGACTTCCGATCGCTGTGACTGGGCGGCTGCGCGTGCGGTCTCCGCCAGCGATTCGCGTAATCGAGGGAGTCGCTACTGCAATAAAAAACTTGGAATAGGGGAGATCGTCGACTAGAATCATAATTCGGAGTGTGAAACGAAGGTTTTTAGACCCCGAAACGACGTCTTATCGCCTGAGGCAATAGGTGGGCGTCGATCGCCTCTGAGTGCCGATTCCGAATTGGGGTCTTATAAGCGATTCCGATAACCGAGCGAAAAGTTATGCCTGTTTGAGCGAAGCGGTGTCCGGAGGCGATCGCATCGGCAGCCTGCGACAGCGCTCCCGGAGAGGAATTTGGGCGCCGTACCGGAAATCTCCGAATGCGACCATTTACCGACCGGGTCTAAGTGCCGATTCTGAATTGGGGACTCGCGGGCGGTTCCTACCCCCGGGCGAATAAATATCCGTGTCCGACCGGAGGGTACGGCAGTCGGTGTACTAGTACACACGCTCCGGGGGGTATTTTGGCCCCGGAATGGAATTCCGCGAAAACAGCGCCTTGTCGACCGTCTCGGAGTGCCGATTCCGAATTGTGGTCACATGAGCGATTCCAATGCCCGTGCGGAAAGTGATGCCCAATTCTTTCGCTGAAGGGGTGGGAATAAACCGGAGGGGGTGACTATATCGGCGATATTCGGGCACCCATATCCACGAACTGGGGAGGAGATCTCACGTCGAGTTGAACACGACTTCCTATCGCTGTGACTGGGCGGCTCCGTGTGCGGTCTCCGCCAGTGATTCGCGTAATCGAGGGAGTCGCTACTGCCAAAAAACCTTGGAATAGGGGAGATCGTCGTCTAGAATCGCAATTTCAGAGTGCGAAACGAAGGTTTTTACACCCAGAAACGACATCATATCGCCTAAGGCAATAAGTGGGCATCGAGCGCCTCTGAGTGCTGATTCCGAATTGGGGTCTTATAAGCAATTCCGATAACCGAGCGAAAAGTTATGCCTGTTTGAGCGAAGCAGTGTCCGTATGCGATCGCATCGGCAGCCTGCGACAGCGCTCCCGGAGAGGAATTTGGGCGCCGGACCGGAAATCTCCGAATGCGACCATTTACCGACCGGGTCGAAGTGCCGATTCTGAATTGGGGCCTCGCGGGCGGTTCCTACCCCCGGGCGAATAAATATCCGTGTCCGACCGGAGGGTACGGCAGTCGGTGTACTAGTACACACGCTCCGGGGGGGATTTTGGCCCCGGAATGGAATTCCGCGAAAACAGCGCCTTGTCGACCGTCTCGGAGTGCCGATTCCGAATTGTGGTCACATGAGCGATTCCGATGCCCGTGCGGAAAGTTATGTCCAATTCTTTCGCTGAAGGGGTGGGAATAAACCGGAGGGGGTGACTATATCGGCGATGTTCGGGCACCCATATCCACGACCTGGGGAGGAGATCTCGCATCGAGTTGAACATGACTTCCGATCGCTATGACTGGGCGGCTCCGCGTGCGGTCTCCGCCAGCGATTCGCGTAAACGAGGGAGTCGCTACTGCCAAAAAACCTTGGAATAGGGGAGATCGTCGGCTAGAATCGCAATTTCGGAGTGCGAAACGAAGGTTTTTAGACCCCTAAACGACGTCTTATCGCTTGAGGCGATAAGTGGGCGTCGATCGCCTCTGAGTGCCGATTCCGAATTGGGGTCTTATAAGCGATTCCGATAACCGAGCGAAAAGTTATGCCTGTTTGAGCGAAGCGGTGTCCGTATGCGATCACATCGGCATCCTGCGACAGCGCTCCCGGAGAGGAATTTGGTCGCCGGACCGGAAATCTACTAATGAGACCATTTACCGACCGGGTCGATGTGCCGATTCTGAATTGGGGCCTTGCGGGCGGTTCCTACCCCCGGGCGAATAAATATCCCCGTCCGACCGGAGGGTACGGCAGTCGGTGTACTAGTACACACGCTCCAGGGGGGATTTTCTCCCCGGAACGGAATTCCTCGAGACCTGCGCCTTGCCACCGTCTCGGAGTGCCGATTCCGAATTGTGGTCACATGAGCGATTCCGATGCCCATGTGGAAACTTATGCCCAATTCTTTCGATGAAGGGGTGGGAATAAACCGGAGGGGGTGACTATATCGGTGATGTTCGGGCACCCATATCCACGACCTGGGGAGGAGATCTCACGTCGAGTTGAACACGACTTCCGATCGCTATGATTGGGCGGCTCCGCGTGCGGTCTCCGCCAGCGATTCGCGTAATCGAGGGAGTCGCTACTGCAAAAAAACCTTGGATTAGGGGAGATCGTCGTCTAGAATAGCAATTTCGGAGTGCGAAACGAAGGTTTTTACACCCCGAAACGACGTCTTATCGCCTGAGGCAATAAGTGGGCATCGAGCGCCTCTGAGTGCCGATTCCGAATTGGGGTCTTATAAGCGATTCCGATAACGGAGCGAAAAGTTATGCATGTTTGAGCGAAGCGGTGTCCGTATGCGATCACATCGGCAGCCTGCGACAGCGCTCCCGGTGAGGAATTTGGGCGTCGGACCGGAAATCTCCGAATGCGACCATTTACGGACAGGGTCGAAGTGCCGATTCTGAATTGGGGTCTCGCGGGCGGTTCCTACCCCCGGGCGAATAAATATCCGTGTCTGACCGGAGGGTGCGACAGTCGGTGTACTAGTACACACGCTCCGGTGGGGATTTTGGCCCCGGAACGGAATTCCTCGAAACCAACGCCTTGTCGACCGTCTCGTAGTGCCGATTCCGAATTGGGATCACATGAGCAATTTCGATGCCCGTGCGGAAAGTTATGACCAATTCTTTCGCTGAATGGGTGGGAATAAACCGGAGGGGGTGACTATATCGGCGATGTTCGGGCACCCATATCCACGAACTGGGGAGGAGATCTCACGTCGAGTTGAACACGACTTCCGATCGCTGTGACTGGGCGGCTCCGCGTGCTGTCTCCGCCAGCGATTCGCGTAATAGAGGGAGTCGCTACTGCAAAAAAACCTTGGAATAGGGTAGATCGTCATCTAGAATCGCAATTTCAGAGTGCGAAACGAAGGTTTTTACACCCCGAAACGACGTCACAACGCCTAAGGCAATAAGTGGGCATCGAGCGCCTCTGAGTGCCGATTCTGAATTGGGGTCTTATAAGCGATTCCGATAACCGAGCGAAAAGTTATGCCTGTTTGAGCGAAGCGGTGTCCGTATGCGATCGCATCGGCAGCCTGCGACAGCGCTCCCGAGAGGAATTTGGGCGCCGTACCGGAAATCTCCGAATGCGACCGTTTACCGACCGGGTCTAAGTGCCGATTCTGAATTGGGGACTCGCGGGCGGTTCCTACCCCCGGCCGAATAAATATCCGCGTCCGACCGGAGGGTACGACAGTCGGTGTACAAGTACACACGCTCCGGGGGGGATTTTGGCCCCGGAACGGAATTCCTCGAAACCAGCACCTTGTCGACCGTCTCGGAGTGCCGATTCCGAATTGTGGTCACATGAGCGATTCCGATGCCAGTGCGGAAAGTTATGCCCAATTCTTTCGCTGAAGGGGTGGAATAAACCGGAGGGGGTGACTATATCGGCGATGTTCGGGAACCCATATCCACGAACTGGGGAGGAGATCTCACGTCGAGTTGAACACGACTTCCTATCACTGTGACTGGGCGGCTCAGCGTGCGGTCTCCGCCAGCGATTCGTGTAATCGAGGGAGTCGCTACTGCCAAAAAACCTTGGATTAGAAGGGATCGTCGTCTGGAATCGCAATTTCAGAGTGCGAAACGAAGATTTTTACACCCCGAAAAGACGTCATATCGCCTAAGGCAATAAGTGGGCATCGAGCGCCTCTAAGTGCTGATTCCGAATTGGGGTCTTATAAGCAATTCCGATAACCGAGCGAAAAGTTATGCCTGTTTGAGCGAAGCGGTGTCCGTATGCGATCGCATCGGCAGCCTGCGACAGCGCTCCCGGAGAGGAATTTGGGCGCCGGACCGGAAATCTCCGAATACGACCATTTACCGACTGGGTCGAAGTGCCGATTCTTAATTGGGGCCTCGCGGGTGGTTCCTACCCCCGGGCGAATAAATATCCGCGTCCGACCGGAGGGTACGGCAGTCGGTGTACTAGTACACACGCTTCGGGGGGGATTTTGGCCCCGGAACGGAATTCCGCGAAACCAGCGCCTTGTCGACCGTCTCGGAGTGCCGATTCCGAATTGTGGTCACATGAGCGATTCCGATGCCCGTGCGGAAAGTTATGCCCAATTCTGTCGCTGAAGGGGTGGGAATAAACCGGAGGGGGTGACTATATCGGCGATGTTCGGGCACCCATATCCACGACCTGGGGAGGAGATTTCGCGTCGAGTTGAACACGACTTCCGATCGCTGTGACTGGGCGGCTCCGCGTGCTGTCTCCGCCAGCGATTCGCGTAATCGAGGGAGTCGCTACTGCCAAAAAACCTTGGAATAGGGGAGATCGTTGGCAAGAATCGCAATTTTAGAGTGCGAAACGAAGGTTTTTAGACCCCGAAATGACGTCTTATCGCCTGAGGCAATAAGCGGGCGTCGATCACCTCTGAGTGCTGATTCCGAATTGGGGTCTTATTAGCGATTCCGATAACCGAGCGAAAAGTTATGCATGTTTGAGAGAAGCGGTGTCCGTATGCGATCGCATCGGCAGCCTGCGACAGCGCTCCCGGAGAGGAATTTGGGTGCCAGACCGGAAATCTACGAATGCGACCATTTACCGACCGGGTCGAAGTGCCGATTCTAGATTGGGGCCTCGCGGGCAGTTCCTACACCCGGGCGAATAAATATCCCCGTCCGACCGGAGGGTACGGCAGTCGGTGTACTAGTACACACGCTCCGGGGGGGATTTTGGCCCCGGAACAGAATTCCTCGAGACCAGCGCCTTGTCGATCGTCTCGGAGTGCCGATTCCCAATTGTGGTCACATGATCAATTCCGATGCCCGTGCGGAAAGTTATGCCCAATTCTTTCGCTGAAGGGGTCGGAATAAACCGGAGGGGGTGACTATATCGGCGATGTTCAGGCACCCATATCCACGACATGGGGAGGAGATCTCACGTCGAGTTGAACATGACTTCCGATCGCTGTGACTGGGCGGCTCCGCGTGCGGTCTCCGCCAGCTATTCGCGTAATCGAGGGAGTCACTACTGCCAAAAAACCATGGAATAGGGGAGATTGTCGTCTGGAATCGCAATTTCAGACTGCGAAACGAAGGTTTTTACACCCCGAAACGACGTGATATCGCCTAAGGCAATAATTGGGCATCGAGCGCATCTGAGTGCTGATTCCGAATTGGGGTCTTATAAGCAATTCCGATAACCGAGCGAAAAGTTATGCCTGTTTGAGCGAAGCAGTGTCCGTATGCGATCGCATCGGCAGCCTGAGACAGCGCTCCCCGAGAGGAATTTGGGCGCCGGACCGGAAATCTACGAATGCGACCATTTCCCGACTTGGTCGAAGTGCCGATTCTGAATTGGGGCCTCGCGTGCGGTTCCTACCCCCGGGCGAATAAATATCCGCGTCCGACCGGATGGTACGACAGTCGGTGTACTAGTACACACGCTCCGGGGGGAATTTTGGCCCCGGAACGGAATTCCGAAAAACCAGCGCCATGTCGACCGTCTCGGAGTGCCGATTCCGAATTGTGGTCACCTGAGCGATTCCGATGCCCGTGCGGATGGTTATGCCCAATTCTTTCGCTGAAGGGGTGGGAATAAACCGGAGGGGGTGACTATATCGGCGATGTTCGGGCACCCATATCCACGACCTGGGGAGAAGATCTCACGTCGAGTTGAACAGGACTTCCGATCGCTGTGACTGGGCGGCTCCGCGTGCGGTCTCTGCCAGCGATTCGCGTAATCGAGGCAGTCACTACTGCCAAAAAACCTTGGAATAGGGGAGATCGTCGTCTAGAATCGCAATTTCAGAGTGCGAAACGAAGGTTTTTACACCCCGAAACAACGTCATATCGCCTGCGGCAATAAGTGGGCATTGAGCGCCTCTGAGTGCCGATTACGAATTGGGGGCTTATAAGCGATTCCGATAACCGAGCGAAAAGTTATGCCTGTTTGAGCGAAGCGGTGTCCGTATGCGATCGCATCGGCAGCCTGCAACAGCGCTCCCTGAGAGGAATTTGGGTGCTGGACCCGAAATCTCCGAATGCAACCATTTACCGATCGGGTCGAAGTGCCGATTCTGAATTGGGGCCTCGCGGGCGGTTCTTACCCCCGGGCGAATAAATATCCCCGTCCGACCGGAGGGTACGGCAGTCGGTGTACTAGTACACACGCTCCGGGGGGGATTTTGGCCCCGAAACGGAATTCGCGAAACGAGCGCCTTGTCGACCGTCTCGGAGTGCCGATTCCGAATTGTGGTCACATGAGCGATTCCGATGCCCGTGCGGAAAGTTATGTCAAATTCTTTCGCTGAAGGGGTGGGAATAAACCGGAGGGGGTGACTATATGGGCGATGTTCGGGCACCCATATTCACGACCTGGGGAGGAGATCTCACGTCGAGTTGAACATGACTTCCGATCGCTGTGACTGGACAGCTCCGCGTGCGGTCTCCGCCAGCTATTCGCGTAATCGAGGGAGTCACTACTGCCAAAAAACCTTGGAATAGGGGAGATCGTCGTCTGGAATCGCAATTTCAGACTGCGAAACGAAGGTTTTTACACCCCGAAACGACGTGATATCGCCTAAGGCAATAATTGGGCATCGAGCGCCTCTGAGTGCCGATTCCGAATTGGGGTCTTATAAGCAATTCCGATAACGAGCGAAAAGTTATGCCTGTTTGAGCGAAGCGGTGTTCGTATGCGATCCAATCGGCAGCCTGCGACAGCGCTCCGGAGAGGAATTTGGGCGCCGGACCGGAAATCTCCGAATGCGACCATTTCCTGACTGGGTCAAAGTGCCGATTCTGAATTGGGGCTTCGCGGGCGGTTCCTACCCCCGGGCGAATAAATATCCGCGTCCGGCCGGAGGGTCCGGCAGTTGGTGTACTAGTACACACGCTCCGGGGGGGATTTTGGCCCCGGAACGGAATTCCGCAAAACCAGCCCCTTGTCGACCGTCTTGGAGTGCCGATTCCGAATTGTGGTCACATGAGCTATTCGATGCCCGTGCGGAAAGTTATGCCCAATTCTTTCGCTGAAGGGGTGGGAATAAACCGGAGGGGGTGACTATATCGGCGATGTTCGGGCACCCATATCCACGACATGGGGAGGAGATCTCACGTCGAGATGAACACGACTTCCGATCGCTGTGACTGGGCATCTCCGCGTGCTGTCTCCGCCAACGATTCACATAATCGAGGGAGTCGCTACTGCCAAAAAACCTTGGAATAGGGGAGATCGTCGTCTAGAATCGGAATTTCAGAGTGCGAAACGAAGGTTTTAACACCCCGAAACGACGTCTTATCGCCTGAGGCAATAACTGGGCGTCGAGCGCCTCTGAGTGCTGATTCCGAATTGGGGTCTTATAAGCGATTCCGATAACCGAGCGAAAAGTTATGCCTATTTGAGCGAAGCGGTGTTCGTATGCGATCGCATCGGCAGCCTGCGACAGAGCTCCCGGAGAGGAATTTGGGTGCCGGACCGGAAATCTCCGATTGCGACCATTTACCGATCTGGTTGAAGTGCCGATTCTGAATTGGGGCCTCGCGGGCGGTTCCTACCCCCGGGCGAATAAATATCCACGTCCGACCGGAGGGTACGGCAGTCGGTGTACTAGTACACACGGTCCGCGGGGGATTTTGGCCCCGAAACGAAATTCCACGAAACGAGCGCCTTGTCGACCGTCTCGGAGTGCCGATTCCGAATTGTGGTCACATGAGCGATTCCGATGCCCGTGCGGAAAGTTATGCCAAATTCTTTCGCTGAAGGGGTGGGAATAAACCGGAGGGGGTGACTATATCGGCGATGTTCGGGCACCCATATTCACGACCTGGGGAGGAGATCTCACGTCGAGTTGAACATGACTTCCGATCGCTGTGACTGGACAGCTCCGCGTGCGGTCTCCGCCAGCTATTCGCGTAATCGAGGGAGTCACTACTGCCAAAAAACCTTGGAATAGGGGAGATCGTCGTCTGGAATCGCAATTTCAGACTGCGAATGAAGGTTTTTACACCCCGAAACGACGTGATATCGCCTAAGGCAATAATTGGGCATCGAGCGCCTCTGAGTGCCGATTCTGAATTGGGGTCTTATAAGCAATTCTGATAACCGAGCGAAAAGTTATGCCTGTTTGAGCGAAGCGGTGTCCGTATGCGATCCAATCGGCAGCCTGCGACAGCGCTCCCGAGAGGAATTTGGGCACCGGACCGGAATCTCCGAATGCGACCATTTCCCGACTGGGTCGAAGTGCCGATTCTGAATTGGGGCTTCGCGGGCGGTTCCTACCCCCGGGCGAATAAATATCCGCGTCCGGCCGAGGGTACGGCAGTTGGTGTAATAGTACAGACGCTCCGGGGGGGATTTTGGCCCCGGAACCGAATTCCGCAAAACCAGCGCCTTGTCGACCGTCTCGGAGTGCCGATTCCGAATTGTGGTCACATGATCTATTCCGATGCCCGTGCGGAAGTTATGCCCATTCTTTCGCTGAAGGGGTGGGAATAAACCGGAGGGGGTGACTATATCGGCGATGTTCGGGCACCCATATCCACGACATGGGGAGGAGATCTCACGTCGAGATGAACACGACTTCCGATCGCTGTGACTGGGCATCTCCGCGTGCTGTCTCCGCCAGCGATTCACATAATCGAGGGAGTCGCTACTGCCAAAAAACCTTGGAATAGGGGAGATCGTCGTCTAGAATCGAAATTTCAGAGTGCGAAACGAAGGTTTTAACACCCCGAAATGACGTCTTATCGCCTGAGGCAATAAGTGGGCGTCGAGCGCCTCTAAGTGCTGATTCCGAATTGGGGTCTTATAAGCGATTCCGATAACCGAGCGAAAAGTTATGCCTATTTGAGCGAAGCGGTGTTCGTATGCGATCGCATCGGCAGCCTGCGACAGCGCTCCCGGAGAGGAATTTGGGCGCCGGACCGGAAATCTCCGAATGCGACCATTTACCGATCGGGTTGAAGTGCCGATTCTGAATTGGGGCCTCGCGGGCGGTTCCTACCCCCGGGCGAATAAATATCCGCGTCCGACCGGAAGGTACGGCAGTCGGTGTACTAGTACACACGCTTCGGGGGGGATTTTGGCCCCGGAATGGAATTCCGCGAAACCAGCGCTTTGTCGACCGTCTCGGAGTGCCGATTCCGAATTGTGGTCACCTGAGCGATTCCGATCCCCGTGCGGAAGGTTATGCCCAATTCTTTCGCTGAGGGGTGGGATAAACCGGAGGGGGTGACTATATCGGCGATGTTCGGGCACCCATATCCACGACCTGGGGAGGAGATCTCACGTCGAGTTGAACACGACTTCCGATCGCTGTGACTGGGCGGCTCCGCGTGCGGTCTCTGCCAGCGATTCGCGTAATCGAGGGAGTCGCTACTGCCAAAAAACCTTGGAATAGGGGAGATCGTCGTCTAGAATCGCAATTTCAGAGTGCGAAACGAAGGTTTTTACACCCCGAAACAACGTCATATCGCCTGAGGCAATAAGTGGGCATTGAGTGCCTCTGAGTGCCGATTACGAATTGGGGGCTTATAAGCGATTCCGATAACCGAGCGAAAAGTTATGCGTGTTTGAGCGAAGCGGTGTCCGTATGCGATCGCATCGGCAGCCTGCAACAGTGCTCCTGAAGAGGAATTTGGGCGCCGGACCGGAAATCTCCGAATGCGACCATTTACCGATCGGGTCGAAGTGCCGATTCTGAATTGGGGCCTCGCGGGCGGTTCCTACCCCTGGGCGAATAAATATCCGCGTCCGACGGAGGGTACGGCAGTCGGTGTACTAGTACACACGCTCCGGGGGGATTTTGGCCCCGGAACGGAATTCCGCGAAACCTGCGCCTTGTCGACCGTCTCGGAGTGCCGATTCCGAATTGTGGTCACATGAGCGATTCCGATGCCCGTGCGGAAAGTTATGCCAAATTCTTTCGCTGAAGGGGTGGGAATAAACGGAGGGGGTGACTATATCGGCGATGTTCGGGCACCCATATCCACGACCTGGGGAGGAGATCTCACGTCGAGTTGAACATGACTTCCGATCGCTGTGACTGGGCAGCTCCGCGTGCGGTCTCCGCCAGCGATTCGCGTAATCGAGGGAGTCGCTACTGCCAAAAAACCTTGGAATAAGGGAGATCGTCGGCTAGAATCGCAATTCGGAGTGCGAAATGAAGGTTTTTACACCCCGGAACGACGTCTTATCACCTGAGGCAATAAGTGGGCGTCGAGCGCTCTGAGTGCCGATTCCGAATTGTGGTCTTATAAGCGATTCCGATAACCGAGTGAAAAGTTATGCCTGTTTGATCGAAGCGGTGTCCGTATGCGATGGCATCGGCAGCCTGCGACAGCGCTCCCAGAGAGGAATTTGGGCGCCGGACTGGAAATCTCCGAATGTGACCATTTACCAACCGGGTCGAAGTTCCGATTCTGAATTGGGGCCTCGCGGGCGGTTCCTACCCCCAGGCGAATAAATATCCGCGTCCGACGGAGGGTACGGCAGTCGTGTACTAGTACACACGCTCCGGGGGGATTTTGGCCCCGGAACGGAATTCCGCGAAACCAGCGCCTTGTCGACCGTCTCGGAGTGCCGATTCCGAATTGTGGTCACATGAGCGATTCCGATGCCCGTGCGGAAAGTTATGCCAAATTCTTTCGCTGAAGGGGTGGGAATAAACCGGAGGGGGTGACTATATCGGCGATGTTCGGGCACCCATATCCACGACCTGGGGAGGAGATCTCACGTCGAGTTGAACATGACTTCCGATCGCTGTGACTGGGCAGCTCCGCGTGCGGTCTCCGCCAGTGATTCGCGTAATCGAGGGAGTCGCTACTGCCAAAAAACCTTGAATAAGGGAGATCATCGGCTAGAATCGCAATTTCGGAGTGCGAAATGAAGGTTTTTACACCCCGGAACGACGTCTTATCACCTGAGGCAATAAGTGGGCGTCGAGCGCCTCTGAGTGCCGATTCCGAATTGTAATCTTATAAGCGATTCCGATAACCGAGTGAAAAGTTATGCCTGTTTGATCGAAGCGGTGTCCGTATGCGATGGCATCGGCAGCCTGCGACAGCGCTCCCAGAGAGGAATTTGGGCGCCGGACTGGAAATCTCCGAATGTGACCATTTACCAACCGGGTCGAAGTTCCGATTCTGAATTGGGGCCTCGCGGGCGGTTCCTACCCCCGGGCGAATAAATATCCGCGTCCGACCGGAGGTACGGCAGTCGGTGTACTAGTACACACGCTCGGGGGGGATTTTAGCCCCAGAACGGAATTCCTCGAAACCAGCGCCTTGTCGACCGTCTCAGAGTGCCGATTCCGAATTGTGGTCACATGAGTGTCCGATGCCCGTGCGGAAAGTTATGCCCAATTCTTCGCTGAAGGGGTGCGAATAAACCGGAGGGGGTGACTATATCGGCGATGTTTGGGCACCCATATCCATGACCTGGGGAGGAGATCTGTCACGTCCCGAGAATTACGCAGCGGATATAATAATAACAATTCGAGTCGATATCCCGAGACGTGGACAGTCGGCAAATAAGCTCTGGCTAGCACGCACTACAGTGTATCAACACAACATCATAATAGGGCCCAAATGTTGAACTCAATAAAACTGTATTCAATTTCAACTCAACTTATAAAAATTGGAAACTAGTACAAGACTGAGACTCAAATAAAAAGGAAAGTACATTTACCCCTCACTTCCTACTACAGGTTCTAACTCTAAAAATAAGCTACGATAACTAGACTCATAATTGGGACGCTCGTCACTCGGATGCATTCCCATCCTCGACTGGCTCTTCCTCTTGAACTTCACTGTCACCTAGATTGGAAAAAAGTAAGGGATGAGCAAACTAGCCAGTAGAATTATATCTCATGTGCGGGCAATGATATAAGTGATTAACATTTTAGAACTAGGCAAGTACGATGAATGATATGCAAGTACGAATAAAACTCATTAAACATGATATATATAAAACAAGCTGGATAGAGTGAACAAGATAGAATAAGATTGTTAAACAAGATGCCAAGAAAGAATTAGCTATAGATCACTTTGCACAAGCACGCAAGATTTCCTTGATGTCAATGGTTTTCAAGAAAGCAAGCATTACTAGTAGCATAAAATGCAGGATGGCCATATCACGCAAGCAAGCAAGATTGCACAAGCATGTTCAAGTAACACTAATCAGGCACGTAGACACCAATGTACACCAAGAAAAGATCCATCAAGAATGTACACCAGGACACGTGTATGTGGTTATGTATCTAACATTCAACAAGCAAGAAAGTACTCCCAGCGCAGATGCAACGCCAGTAATCATTATACCCCATGGTTAACAGTATATTTATGACTCTCCGTCATTGGGGCTAGACTGGAGCCCTTGGACACACTCCGTGCCCTGTCAGCTATCTCATGTAAAATTTCAAATGTAGATACCCACAGTCATAAATAATGGCCAACGAGTGTTTCAATAAGTAAGCATGTGTAATGTCATGTTCATGATGATGATGAGAAGAAATAAATAAATTGAACATGATTCCATGAGGACAATGATCAAAAGATAAATTTGACAGCTGAACGGTAGGATTTACAATTTAGTTCAATCTTTACATTAATGGCTTTAGCCTAGATTGCAATTCATACTCACGAGAACAAGAAGAGAAAAGAAGTGCACGCCCTTGATGTAAATTGTGGAGTAATGTACGTGTGTCAATTCACAGTCCGTCGGTCTCAAACTCTCGGAAAAAAAACACTTAACGTGATGGCATGCAATGAACAATGCATTTAACTACATATGGGTTTACAGATTTTAAGATAAAATTTATCATTTAAAGCAAGCTAGAATGGTAACAAGAGTAAATCACAAGTTTCATGTATGATCATATCATTAAGAAGCAATTAGAATAATATTTAAGTAATTAAGGATTTTTCAATGGGTTAAACACTTTTAAGTCATTAAATAGACATTATGTAATGAACAAACCCAAGACATGCAATATTTTGCAAGGTAGTGTCGACACAACCCATGCTGGTGTCGACACCATGCTTCAAACATAAAGCAAAACATGGAAAAAAACTGGTCAAGTAGTGTCGACACTAGTCCAGGTGGTGTCGACACAGTGCATCAAAAACAAGGCAAAAAGGTCAAGTAGTGTCGACACGAGATCAAGTAGTGTCGACACTAGAGACAGGTTCCAGAAAACCATCTGGAAAACATGGGACAGTGTGTCGACACTAGATGAGGTAGTGTCGACACTAGATCAGCTTCCCAGAACTTTCTGGGTCAAACTGGGACAGTGTGTCGACACAAGATGGGGCTGCGTCGACACTAGATGCTTTCCCAGAACACTTTCTGGGCTGTTTTGGGACAGCAGGTCGACACTAGCCCAGGCTGTGTCGACACTAGTGGCTTTCCCAGAACACCATCTGGGCTGTTTTGGGACAGAAGGTCGACACTAGCCCAGGCTGTGTCGACACTAGTGGCTTTCCCAGAATAAAACACATGGTTAGGTGTAACCAGAAAACATGTCTCATGCAGAAATTCACTTCTAACTCTTATAACTCTCTAACGAATGACATTTGGACAAAATGTTCAACACAAAAGATGAAGAGGACAACTAGTAGACGAACTTTGATGTTGAGGGTTTTATCTAATTCGGTCTCAAACTCCGAGAAAACATATGAATAACAGAAAGTCAAGTGTAGCCCGAAATCCCAGTTTCATGCAGTGACTCTCTTCCCATGCCTGTAACTCTCTAACCAAGGACTTTTGGACAAAACGTCCAACATAAAGATGATCATGAATTCGATTAGAAAAACTTTTGTGAAATAACTTTAGTCAAATTCTGTTTTGAATCATGTGCATAATAAGACGAACGGGAAAAACCCTAACAGTGCGCGACTTTGGAAAACTACGAATAGTTCAAAATCTACTCAATGAAATTCGATGAAACCAGTGGGATATGAAAGTTAACTTGATGCACTACACATTGGTATATGATATGTTAAGGTTTGGCCCGAGAAAACCTACCTTATGGGTTGAAGAAGTCTCGTTTGTCCAGAAAACCCGAGTTCAGACCACTCGGAGGAAAACGCTTACTGCTTCGTGTACACTGCATGGAATTTGAGAATTCCACTTGGGTTAGTACGTAGACTTGAACCTCTTTCTAGGGGTATAAGCCTTGCAAGATTTGGTTTAGGTTTGACCTACCTTTGGTCGACTTCAAGATGATGGTCTGCACAGGTCGCAGCAGACGAAACAAGGGAAGAAGAACGACTTGGTGTGGATGATCTCCTGCTCCCCAGCCACCAAGAACTTCTCCACACGATCCCAGCAAGTTCTAAAACTCGTTCCTAGAGTTTGGTGAAGAGTATTTAAGCAACCATGGTGTTTTAGGAGTCCTATTATAACTAGGAAAGCTAAGCAGCGGTTTTGACAGTGCAGTTTCCTATCTTTTGAGGATTCCTTCCTCCTTAGAGTGTGGGAGGCTTTAGGAAACCTCCCACCATAGATAGGCACGAATTTGGGTTGCCAAGAATGCATGATTGCATCCCAATCCAACTCAGATTGCCTCTTCCTAATTTCAGCCAAATTAAAGTTACGAATTTCCCTGCATTTTCTAGCTTTCTTTCATTATTGGGCCAATGATGTCCATTGACCCAATTATGATATTGGGTCCTTAATATATAATGTTGGAAGTCCCTCCAGCACTTTTATTTAAATTTGATTCCTTTATATACTAAAATTTTCGGGGTGCTACAAGATCTCACGTCGAGTTGAACACGACTTCCGATCGCTGTGACTGGGCGGCTCCGCGTGCGGTCTCCGCCAGTGATTCGCGTAATCGAGGGAGTCGCTACTGCCAAAAAACCTTGGAATAGGGGAATCGTCGTCTAGAATCGCAATTTCAGAGTGCGAAACGAAGGTTTTTACACTTTGAAACGACGTCTTATCTCCTGAGGTAATAATTGAGCGTCGAGCGCCTCTGAGTGCCGATTCCGAATTGGGGTCTTATAAGCGATTCCGATAACCGAGCGAAAAGTTATGCCTGTTTGAGCGAAGCGGTGTCCGTATGCGACCGCATCGGCAGCCTGCGACAGCGCTCCCGGAGAGGAATTTGGGCGCCGGACCGGAAATCTCCGAATGCGACCATTTACCGACCAGGTCGAAGTGCCAATTCTGAATTGGGGCCTCGCGGGCGGTTCCTACCCACGGGCGAATAAATATCCGCGTCCGACCGGAGGGTACGGCAGTCGGTGTAGTAGTACACACTCTTCGGGGGAGATTTTTGACCCGGAACGGAATTCCGAGAAACCAGCGCCTTGTCAACCGTCTCGGAGTGCCGATTCCGAATTGTGGTCACATGAGCGATTCCGATGCCCGTGCGGAAAGTTATGCCCAATTCTTTCGCTGAAGGGATGGGAATAAATTGGAGGGGGTGACTATATCGGCGATGTTCGGGCACCCATATTCACGACCTGGGGAGGAGATCTCGCGTCGAGTTGAACACGACTTTCGATCACTGTGACTGGGCGGCTCCGCATGCGGTCTGCGCCAGCGATTCGCGTAATCGAGGGAGTCGCTACTGCCAAAAAACCTTGGAATAGGGGAGATCGTCGGGTAGAATCACAATTTCCTAGTGCGAAATGAAGGTTTTTACACTCCGAAACGACGTCTTATCGCCTGAGTCAATAAGTGGGCGTCGAGCGTCTCTGAGTGCCGATTCTGAATTGGCATCTTATAAGCGATTCCGATAACCGAGCGAAAAGTTATGCCTGTTTGAGCGAAACGGGGTCCGTATGCGATCACATCGGCAGCCTTGCGACAGCGCTCCCGGAGAGGAATTTGGGCGCCGAACCAGAAATCTCCGAATGTGACCATTTACTGACCGGGTCGAAGTGCCGATTCTGAATTGGTGCCTCGCGGGCGGTTCCTACCCCCGGGCTAATAAATATCCGCGTCCGACTGGAGGGTACGGCAGTCGGTGTACTAGTACACACGCTCCGGGGGGGATTTTGGCCCCGGAACAGAATTCCTCGAAACCAGCGCCTTGTCGACCGTCTCGGAGTGCCGATTACGAATTGTGGTCACATGAGCGATTTTCGATGCCCGTGCGGAAAGTTATGCCCAATTCTTTCGCTGAAGGGGTGGGAATAAACCGGAGGGGGTGACTATATCGGTGATGTTCGGGCACCCATATCCACGACCTGGGGAGGAGATCTCACGTCGAGTTGAACACGACTTCCGGTCGCTGTGACTGGGCGGCTCCGCTTGCGGTCTCCGCCAGTGATTCGCGTAATCGAGGGAGTCGCTACTGCCAAAAAACCTTGGAATATGGGAGATCGTCGCCTAGAATCGCAATTTCAGAGTGCGAAACGAAGGTTTTTACACTCCGAAATGACGTCATATCGCCTGAGGCCATAAGCGGGCATCGAGCGCCTCTGAGTTCCGATTCCGAATTTGGGTCTTATAAGCAATTCCGATAACCGAGCGAAAAGTTATGCATGTATGAGCGAAGCGATGTCCGTATGCGATCGCATCGGCAGCCTGCGACAGCGCTCCCGGAGAGGAATTTGGGCGCCGGACCGGAAATCTCCGAATGCGACCATTTACCGACCGGGTCGAAGTGCCGATTCTGAATTGGGGCCTCGCGGGCGGTTCCTACCCCCGGGCGAATAAATATCCGTGTCCGACCGGAGGGTACGGCAGTCGGTGTACTAGTACACACGCTCCGGAGAGGATTTTGGCCCCGGAACGGAATTTCGTGAATCCAGCGCCTTGTTGACCGTCTCGGAGTGCCGATTCCGAATTGTGGTCACATGAGCGATTCCGATGCCCGTGCGGATAGTTATGCCCAATTCTTTCACTGAAGGGGTGGGAATAAACCGGAGGGGGTGACTATATCGGCGATGTTCGGGCACCCATATCCACGACATGGGGAGGAGATATCACGCCGAGTTGAACACGACGTCCGATCGTTGTGACTGGGCGGCTCCCCGTGCGGTCTCCGCCAGCGATTCGCGTAATCGAGGGAGTCGCTACTGCCAAAAAAACCTTGGAATAGGGGAGATCGTCGGCTAGAAGCGCAATTTCGGGGTGCAAACGAAGGTTTTTCGACCCCGAAACGACGTCTTATTGCCTAAGGGGATAAGGAAGCATCGAGCGCCTCTGAGTGCCGATTCCGAATTGGGGTCTTATAAGCGATTCTGATAACCGAGCGAAAAGTTATGCCCGTTTGAGCGAAGGGGTGTCCGTATGCAATCGCATCGGCAGCCTGCGACCGCGCTCCCGGAGAGGAATTTTGGCGCAGGACCGGAAATGTCCGAATGCGACCATTTACCGACCGGGTCGAAGTGCCGATTCTGAATTGGGGCCTCGCGGGCGGTTCTTACCCCCGGGCGAATAAATATCCGCGTCCGACCGGAGGGTACGGCAGTCGGTGTTCTAGTACACACGCTCCGGGCGGGATTTTGGCCCCGGAACGGAAATCCGCGAAACCAGTGCCTTGTCGACCGTCTCGGAGTGCCGATTTCGAATTGTGGTCACATGAGCGATTCCGATGCCCGTGCGGAAAGTTATGCCCAATTCTTTCGCTGAAGAGGTGGGAATAAACCGGAGGGGGTGACTATATCGGCGATGTTCGGGCACCCATATCCACGACCTGGGGAGAAGATCTCACGTCGAGTTGAACACGACTTCCGATCGCTGTGACTGGGCGGCTCCGCGTGCGGTCTCCGCCAGTGTTTCGCGTAATCGAGGGAGTCGCTACTGCCAAAAAACCTTGGAATAGGGGAGATCGTCGTTTAGAATCACAATTTCGGAGTGCGAAACGAATGTTTTTACACCCCGAAATACGTCTTATCGCCAGAGGCAATATGTGGGCGTCGAGCGCCTCTGAGTGCCGATTTCAAATTGGGGTCTTATAAGCGATTCCGATAACCGAGCGAAAAGTTATGCCTGTTTGAGCGAAGCGGTGTCCGTATGCGATCCCATCGGCAGCCTGCGACAGCGCTCCCGGAGAAAAATTTGGGCGCCGTACCGGAAATCTCCGAATGCGACCATTTACCGACCGGGTCGAAGTGCCGATTCTGAATTGGGGCCTCGCGGGCAGTTCCTACCCCCGGGCGAATAAATATCCGCGTCCGACTGGAGGGTACGACAGTCGGTGTACAAGTACACACGCTCCGGGAGGGATTTTGGCCCCGGAACGGAATTCTGCGAAACCAGCGCCTTGTCGACCGTCTTGGAGTGCCGATTCTGAATTGTGGTCACATGAGCGATTCTGATGCCCGTGCGGAAAGTTATGCCCAATTCTTTCGCTGAAGGGGTGGGAATAAACCGGAGGGGGTGACTATATCGGCGATGTTCGGACACCCATATCCACGACCTGGGGAGGAGATCTCCCGTCGAGTTGAACACGACTTCCGATCGCTGTGACTGGACGGCTCCGCGTTCAGTCTCCGCCAGCGATTCGCGTAATCGAGGGAGTCGCTACTGCTAAAAAATCTTGGAATAGGAGAGATCGTCGGCTAGAATCGCAATTTCGGAGTGCGAAACGAAGGTTTTTACACCCCGAAACGACGTCTTATCGCCTGAGGTAATTAGTGAGTGTCGAGCGCCTCTGAGCGCCGATTCCGAATTGGGGTCTTATAAGCGATTCCGATAACCGAGCGAAAAGTTATGCCTGTTTGAGCGAAGCGGTGTCCGTATGCGACCGCATCGGCAGCCTGCGACAGCGCTCCCAAAGAGGAATTTGGGCGCCAGACCGGAAATCTCCGAATGCCACCATTTACCGACCGGGTCGAAGTGCCGATTCTGAATTGGGGCCTCGCGGGCGGTTGCTACCCCCGGGCGAATAAATATCCGCGTCCGACTGGAGGGTACGACAGTCGGCGTACTAGTACACACGCTCCGGGGGGGATTTTGGACCCGGAACGGAATTCCGTGAAACCAGCGCCTTGTCGACCGTCTCGGAGTGCCGATTCCGAATTGTGGTCACATGAGCGATTCCGATGCCCGTGCGGAAAGTTATGCCCAATTCTTTCGCTAAAGGGGTGGGAATAAACCGAAGGGGGTGACTATATCGGCGATGTTCGGGCACCCATATCCACGACCTGGGGAGGAGATCTCACGTGGAGTTGAACACAACTTCCGATCGCTGTGACTGGACGGCTCCGCGTGCGGTCTCCTCCAGCGATTCGCGTAATCGAGGGAGTCGCTACTGCCAAAAAACATTGGAATAGGGGAGATCATCGTCTACAATCACAATTTCGGAGTGCGAAACGAAAGTTTTTAGACCCCAAAACGACGTCATATCGCCTGAGGCAATAAGTGGGCATCGAGCGCCTCTGAGTGACGATTCCGAATTGGGGTCTTATAACTGATTCCGATAACCGAGCAAAAAGTTATGCCTGTTTGAGCGAAGCGGTGTCCGTATGCGATCGCATCGGCAGCCTGCGACAGCGCTCCCGGAGAGGAATTTGGGCGCCGGACCGGAAATCTCCGAATGCGACCATTTACCGATCGGGTCGAAGTGCCGATTCTGAATTGGGGCCTCGCGGGCGGTTCCTATCCCCGGGCAAATAAATATCTGCGTCCGACCGGAGGGTACGGCAGTCGGTGTACTAGTACACACGCTCCGGGGGGGATTTTGGCCCAAGAATGGAATTATGTGAAACCAGCGCCTTGTCGACCCTCTCGGAGTGCCGATTCCGAATTGTGGTCACATGAGCGATTCCGATGCCCGTGCGGAAAGTTATGCCCAATTCTATCGCTAAAGGGGTGGGAATAAACCGGAGGGGGTGACTATATCGGCGATGTTCGGGCACCCATATCCACGACCTGGGGAGGAGATCTCACGTCGAGTTGAACACGACTTCCGATCGCTGTGACTAGGCGGCTGCGCATGCGGTCTCCGCCAGTGATTCTCTTAATCGAGGGAGTCGCTACTGCCAAAAAACCATGGAATAAGGGAGATCGTCGGCTAGAATCGCAATGTGGGAGTGCGAAATGAAGGTTTTTCACCGCGAAACGACGTCTTATCACCTGAGGCAATAAGTGGGCATCGAGCGCCTCTGAGTGCCGATTCCGAATTGTGGTCTTATAAGCGATTCCGATAACCGAGCGAAAGGTTATGGCTGTTTGAGCGAAGCGGTGTCCGTATGCGATCGCATCGGCACCCTACGACAGCGCTCCCGGAGATGAATTTGTGCGCCGAACCGAAAATCTTCGAATGCGACCATTTACCGACCGGGTCAAAGTGCCGATTCTGAATTGGGGCCTCGCGGACGGTTCCTACCCCCGGGCGAATAAATATCCGCGTCTGACCGGAGGGTACGGCAGTCGGTGTACTAGTACACACGCTCCGGGGGGGATTTTGGACCCGGAACGGAATTTCTCGAAACCAGCGCCTTGTTGACCGTCTCGGAGTGCCGATTCCGAATTGTGGTCACAAGAGCGATTCTGATGCCCGTGCGGAAAGTTATGCCCAATTCTTTCGCTGAAGGGGTGGGAATAAACCGGAGGGGGTGACTATATCGGCGATGTTCGGGCACCCATATCCACGACCTGGGGCGGAGATCTCGCGTCGAGTTGAACACAACTTCCGATCACTGTGACGGGGTGGCTCCGCGTGCCGTCTCCGCCAGCGATTCGCGTAATCGAGGGAGTCGCTACTGCCAAAAAACCTTAGAATAGGGGAGATCGTCGGCTAGAATCGCAATTTCGGAGTGTGAAACGAAGGTTTTTACTTCCCGAAACGACGTCTTATCGTTTGAGACAATAAGTGGGCGTCGAGCGCCTCTGAGTGCCGATTCCGAATTGGGGTCTTATAAGCGATTCCGATAATCGAGCGAAAAGTTATGCCTGTTTGAGCGAAGCGGTGTCCGTATGCGATCGCATCGGCACCCTGCGACCGCGCTCCTGGAGAGGATTTGGGCGCCGGACCGAAAATCTACGAATGCGACCATTTATCGACTGCGTCGAAGTGCCGACTCTGAATTGGGGCCTCGCGAGCGGTTCCGACCCTTGGGGCGAATAAATATCCTGGTCCGACAGGAGGGTACGGCAGTCGGTGTACTAGTACACACGCTCCGGGGGGGATTTTGGCCCCAGAACGGAATTCCGTGAAACCAGCGCCTTGTCGACCGTCTCAGAGTGCCGATTCCGAATTGTGGTCACGTAAGCGATTCCGATGCCCGTGCAGAAATTTATGTCCAATTCTTTCGCTGAAGGGGTGGCAATAAACCGGAGGGGGTGACTATATCGACGATGTTCGGGCACCCATATCCACGACCTGTAGAGGAGATCTCGCGTCGAGTTGAACACGACTTCCGATCGCTGTGACTGGGTGGCTCCACTTGTGGGCTCCGCCAGCGATTCGCGTAATCGAGGGAGTCGCTACTGCCAAAAGACCTTGGAATACAGGAGATCGTCGGCTAGAATCGCAATTTCAGAGTGCGAAACAAAGGTTTTTAGACACTGAAACGACGTCAGATTGACTGAGGCAATAAGTAGGCGTCGAGCGCCTCTGAGTGCCGATTCCGAATTGGGGTCTTATAAGCGATTCCGATAACCGAGCGAAAAGTTATGTCTGTTTGAGCGAAGTAGTGTCCGTATGCGATCGCATCGGTAGCCTGCGACCGCGTTCCCGGAGAGGAATTTGGGCAACAAATCGGAAATCTCCGAATGAGACAATTTACCGACCGGGTCGAAGTGCCGACTCTGAATTGGGGCCTCGCGGGCGGTTCCGACCCCCGGGCGAATAAATATTCCCGTCCGACCGGAGGGTACGGCAGTCGGTGTACTAGTACACACACTCCGAGGGGGATTTTGGCCCCGGAACCGAATTCCGCGAAACCAGCGCCTTCTCGACCGTCACGAAGTGCTGATTCGGAATTGTGGTCACGTAAGCTATTCCGATGCCCGAGCGGATAGTTATGCCCAATTCTTTCATTGAAGGGGTAGCAATAAACCGGAGGGGGTGACTATATCGACGATGTTCGGGCACCCATATCCACGACCTGTAGAGGAGATCTCGCGTCGAGTTGTAGACGACTTCCGATCGCTGTGACCGGGCAGCTCCACGTGTGGGCACCGCCAGCGATTTGCGTAATCGAGGGAGTCGCTACTGCCAAAAAACCTTGGAATTGGGGAGATCGTCGACTAGAATCGCAAGTTCGGAGTGCAAAACGAAGGTTTTTAGACCCCGAAACAACGTCGTATTGCCTGAGGCAATAAGTGGGCGTTGAGCGCCTCTGAGTGCCGATTCCGAATTCGGGTCTTATAAGCGATTTCGATAACTGAGCGAAAAGTTATGCCTGTTTGAGCGAAGCACTGTCCGTATGCGATCGCATCGGTAGCCTGCGACCGCGCTCCCGGAGAGGAATTTGGGCAACGGACCGGAAATCTCAGAATGCGACAATTTACCGACCGGGTCAAAGTGCCGACTCTAAATTGGGGCCTCGCGGGCGGTTCCGACCCCCGGGCGAATAAATATTCCCGTCCGACCGGAGGGTACGGCAGTCGGTGTACTAGTACACACGCTCCGGGGGGGGGGGGGGGGGGGATTTTGGCCCCAGAATGGAATTCCGCAAAACCAGCGCCTTCTCGACCATCTCGGAGTGCCGATTCCGAATTGTGGTCACATGAGCGATTCCGATGCCCGTGCGGAAAGTTTTGCCCAATTCTTTCGCTGAAGGGGTGGGAATAAACCGGAGGGGGTGACTATATCGGCGATGTTCGGGCACCCATATTCACGACCTGGGGAGGAGATCTCATGTCGAGTTGAACATGACTTCCGATCGCTGTGACTGGACAGCTCCGCGTGCGGTCTCCGCCAGCTATTCGAGTAATCGAGGGAGTCACTACTGCCAAAAAACCTTGGAATAGGGGAGATCGTCGTCTGGAATCGCAATTTCAAACTGCGAAACGAAGGTTTTTAGACCCCGAAACGACGCCTTATGGCCTGAGGCAACAAGACGGCGTCGAGCGCCTCTGAGTGCCTATTCCGAATTGGGGTCTTATAAGCGATTCCGATAACCGAGCGAAAAGTTATGCATGTTCGAGCGAAGCGGTGTCCGTATGCGATCGCATCGGCAGCCTGCGACTGCGCTCCTGAAGAGGAATTTGGGCACCGGACAGGAAATCTCCGAATGCGACAATTTATCGACTGGGTCGAAGTGCCTACTCTGAATTGGGGCCTCGCGGGTGGTTCCGACCCCCGGGCGAATAAATATCCGCGTCCGACCGGAGGGTACAGCAGTGGGTGTACTAGTACACACACTCCGAGGGGGATTTTGGCCCCAGAACCGAATTCCGTGAAACCAGCGCCTTCTCGACCGTCTTGGAGTGCTGATTCCGAATTGTGGTCACGTAAGCTATTCCGATGCCCGTGCGGATAGTTATGCCCAATTCTTTCGCTGAAGGGGTGGCAATAAACCGAAGGGGGTGACTATATCGACGATGTTCGGGCACCCATATCCACGACCTGTGGAGGAGATCTCGCGTCGAGTTGAACACGACTTCCGATCGCTGTGACTGGGCGGCTCCACGTGTGGGCTCCGCCAGCTATTCGCATAATCGAGGGAGTCGCTACTGCCAAAAAACCCTGAATAGGGGAGATCGTCGGCTAGAATCGCAATTTCGGAGTGCGGAACGAAGGTTTTTAGACCTAGAAACGACATCGTATCGCCTGAGTCAATAAGTGGCTGTCGAGCACCTCTGAGTGCTGATTCCGAATTGGGGTCTTATAAGCGATTCCGATAACCGAGCGAAAAGTTATGCCTGTTTGAGCGAAGCAGTGTCCGTATGCGATCGCATCGGTAGCCTGAGACCGCACTCCCGGAGAGGAATTTGGGCAACGGACCGGAAATCTCCGAATGCGACAATTTACCGACCGGGGGGGATTTTGCCCCCGGAACGGAATTCTGCGAAACCAGCGCCTTCTTGACCGTCTCGGAGTGTCGATTCCGAATTGTGGTCACGTAAGATGTTCTGATGCCCGTGCGGAAAGTTATGCCCAATTCTTTCGCTGGAGGGGTGGGAATAAACTGGAGGGGGTGACTATATCGGCGATGTTCGGGCACCCATATCCACGACCTGGGGAGGAGATCTCATATCGAGTTGAACACGAGTTCCGATCGCTGTGACTGGGCGGCTCCGCGTGTGGGCTCCTCCAACGATTCGCGTAATCGAGGGAGTCCCTACTGCAAAAAAATATTGGAATAGGAGAGATCATCGGATAGAATTGCAATTTCAGAGTGCGAAACGAAGGTTTTTAGACCCCGAAACGACGTCTTATCGCCTAAGACAATAAGTGTGCATCGAGCGCCTCTGAGTGCAGATTCTGAATTGGGGTCTTATAAGCGATTCCGATAACCGAGCGAAAAGTTATGCCTATTTGAGCGAAGCGGTGTCTGTATGCGATCGCATCGGCAGTCTGCGACTGCACTCCCGGAGAGGAATTTGGGCGCCGGACCGGAAATCTCCGAATGCCACCATTTACCGACCTGGGTCGAAGTGCCGATTCTGAATTGGGGCCTCGCGGGCAGTTCCGACCCCCGGGGCGAATAAATATCCGCGTCCGACCGGAGGGTACGGTAGTCAGTGTACTAGTACACACGCTTCGGGGGGAATTTTGGCCCCGAAATAGAATTCCGCAAAACCAGCGCCTTGTCGCACCGTCTCAGAGTGCCGATTCCGATTTGTGGTCACATAAGGGATTCCGATGCCCGTGCGGAAGTTATGTCCATTCTTTCGCTGAAGGGGTGGGGATAACCTAGGGTGTGACTATATCGCGATATTCGGGCACCCATATCCACGACCTAGGAGGAGATCTCGCGTCGAGTTGAACACGACTTCCATTCGATGTGACTGGGCGGCTCCACGTGTGGGGTCCGCCAGCGATTCGCGTAATCGAGGGAGTCGCTACTGCCAAAAATCCTTGGAATATGGGAGATCGTCGGCTAGAATCACAATTTTGGAGTGCGAAACGAAGGATTTTTGACCCCGAAACGACGTCTTATGGCCTGAGGCATAAGGGGGGGTCGAGCGCCTCAGAGTGCCGATTCCGAATTGGGGTCTTATAAGCGATTCTGATAACCGAGCCAAACGTTATGCCTGTTTGAGCGAAGCGGTGTCCGTATGCAATCGCATCGGCAGCCTGCGACCGCGCTCCCGGAGAGGAATTTGAGCGCCGTACCGGAAATCTCCGAATGCGACCATTTACCGACCGGGTCGAAGTGCCGATTCTGAATTGGGGCCTCGCGGGCGGTTCTGTCCCCCGGGCGAATAAATATCTGCGTCCGACCGGAGGGTACGACAGTCGGTGTACTAGTACACACGCTCCGGGAGGAATTTTGGCCCCGGAACGGATTTCCGCAAAACCAGCACCTTGTCGACCGCCTCGGAGTACCGATTCCGAATTGTGGTCACATAAGCTATTCTGATGCCCGTGCGGAAAGTTATGCCCAATTCTTTCGCTGAAGGGGTGGGAATAAACCGGAGGGGGTGACTATATAGGCGATGTTCGGGCACCCATGTCCATGACCTGGTTAGGAGATCTCGCGTCGAGTTGAACATGACTTCCTTTCGCTGTGACTGGGCGGCTCCGCGTGTGGGCTCCGCCAGCGATTCGGATAATCGAGGGAGTCGCTACTGCCAAAAAACCATGGAATAGGGGAGATCGTCGACTAGAATCGCAATTGCAGAGTGCAAAACGAAGGATTTTTGACCCCGCTATAAGGGGTCGTCGATCGCCTCTCTGAGTGCCGATTCCGAATTGGGGTCTTATAAGCGATTCCGATAACCGAGCGAAACGTTATGCCTGTTTTAGCGAAGCAGTGTCCGTATGCAATCGCATCGACAGCCTGCGACCGCGCTCCCGGAGAGGAATTTGGGCGCCGGACCGAAAATCTCCGAATGCGACCATTTACCGACCGGGTCGAAGTGCCGATTCTGAATTGGGGCCTCACTGGCGGTTCCGACCCCCGGACGAATAAATATCCACGTCCGACCGGAGGGTACGACAGTCGGTGTACTAGTACACACGCTCCGGGGGAAATTTTGGCCCCGGAACGGAATTCCGCGAAACCAGCGCCTTGTCGACCGTCTCGGAGTGCCGATTCCTAATTGTCCTCACATAAGCGTTTTCGATGCCCGTGCGGGAAGTTATGCCCAATTCTTTCGCTGAAGGGTTGGGAATAAACCGGAGGGGGTGACTATATCGGCGATGTTCGGGCACCCATATCCACGACCTGGGGAGGAGATCTCCCGTCGAGTTTAACACGACTTCCGATCGCTGTGACTGGGCGGCACCGCGTGTGGGCTCCGCCAGCGATTCGCGTAATCGAGGGAGTCGCTACTGCCAAAAAACCTTGGAATATGGGATATTGTCGGCTAGAATAGCAATTTCAGAGTGCGAAACGAAGGATTTTCGACCCCGAAACGACGTCTTATGGCCAGAGGCGATAAGGGGGCGTCGAGCGCCTCAGAGTGTCGATTCCGAATAGGGGTCTTATAAGAGATTCCGATAACCGAGCGAAAAGTTATGCCTGTTTGAGCGAAGCGGTGTCCGTATGCGATCGCATCGGCAGCTGCGACCGCGCTCCCAGAGAGGAATTTGGGCGCCGGACCGGAAATCTCCGAATGCGACCATTTACCGACTGGGTTAAAGTGTCGATTCTGAATTAGGGCCTCGCAGGCGATTCCGACCCCCGGGCGAATAAATATCCGCATCCGACTGAGGTTACGGCAGTCGGTGTACTAGTACACACGCTCGGGGGATTTTGGCCCCGGAACGGAATTCACAAAACCAGCGCCTTGTCAACCGTCTCGGAGTGCCGATTCCGATTGTGGTCACATAAGCGATTCCGATGCCGTGCGGAAAGTTATGCCACTTCTTTCGCTGAAGGGGTGGGAATAATCAGAGGGGGTGACTATATCGGCGATGTTCGGGCACTCATATCCCACAACCTGGGGAGGAGATCTCGCGTCGAGTTGAACACGACTTCCGATCGTTGTGACTGGGCGGCTCCGCGTGTGGGCTCCACCAGCGGTTCGCGTAATCGAGGGAGTCGCTACTGCCAAAAAACCTTGGAATAGGTGAAGATCGTCGGCTAGAATCATAATTTCAGGGTGCGAAACGAAGGATTTTCGACCCCGAAACGACGTCTTATGGCCTGAGGCGATAAGGGGCCGTCGAGCGCCTCTGAGTGCCGATTCCGAATTAGGGTCTTTTAAGCGATTCTGATAACCAAGCGAAAAGTTATGCTGTTTGAGCGAAGCGGTGTCCGTATGAGATCGCATCGGCAGCCTGCGACCGCGCTCCCGGAGAGGAATTTGGGCGCCGGACCGGAAATCTCCGAATGCGACCATTTACCGATCGGGTCGAAGTGCCGATTCTGAATTGGGGCCTCGCAGGCAGTTCCGACGCCCGGGCGAATAAATATCCGCGTCCGACCGGAGGGTACGGCAGTCGGTGTACTAGTACACACGCTCCGAGGGGAATTTTGGCCCCGGAACAGAATTCCGCGAAACCAGTGCCTTGTCGACCGTCTCGAGTGCCGATTCCGAATTGTGGTCACATAAGCGATTCCGATGCTCGTGTGGAAAGTTATGCCCAATTCTTTCGCTGAAGGGGTGGGAATAAACCGGAGGGGGTGATATATCGGCAATGTTCGGGCACCCTATCCACACCTGGGAGGAGATCTCGCGTCGAGTTGAACTCGACTTCTGTTCGTTGTGACTGGGCGGCTCCACGTGTGGGCTCCGCCAGCGATTCGGGTAATCGAGGGAGTCGCTACTGCCAAAACCCTTGGAATAAAGGAGATCGTCGGCTACATCACAATTTCGGAGTGCGAAACGAAGGATTTTCGACCCCGAAACGACGTCTTATGGCCCAAGGCATAAGGGGCGTCGATCGCCTCTGAGTGCCGATTCCGAATTGGGGTCTTATAAGCATTCCGATAACCGAGCGAAACGTTATGCCTGTTTGAGCGAAGCGGTGTCCGTATGAGATCGCATCGGTAGCCTGCGACCGTGCTCCCGGTGAGGAATTTGGGCGCCGGACCGGAAATCTCCGATGCGACCATTTACCGACCGGGTCAAAGTGCCGATTCTGAATTGGGGCCTCGCGGGCGGTTCCGACCCCCGGCGAATAAATAACCACGTCCGACCAGAGGGTACGGGAGTCGGTGTACTAGTACACACGCTCCGGGGGGATTTTGGCCCCGGAACGGATTCCGCGAAACCAGCGCCTTGTCGACCGTCTCGGAGTGCCGATTCCGAATTGTGGTCACATAAGCGATTCCGATGCCCGTGCGGAAAGTTATGCCCAATTCTTTCGCTGAAGGGGTGGGAATAAACTGGAGGGGGCGACTATATCAGCGATGTTCGGGCACCCATATCCACAACCTGGGGAGGAGATCTCACGTCGAGTTGAACACGACTTCCGATCGCTGTGACTGGGCTACTCCGTGTGTGGGCTCTGCCAGTGATTCGCGTAATCGAGGCAGTCGCTACTGCCAAAAAACCTTGGAATATGGGAGATCGTCGGCTAGAATCGCAATTTCGGAGTGCAAAATGAAGGTTTTTCGACCCCGAAACGACGTCTTATGGCCAGAGGCAATAAGGGTGCGTCGAGCGCCTCTGAGTGTCGATTCCGAATTGGGGTCTTATAAGCGATTCCGATAACCGAGCGAAAAGGTATGCATGTTTGAGCGAAGCGGTGTCCGTATGCGATCGCATCGGCAGCCTGCGACCGCGCTCCCGGAGAGGAATTTGGGCGCCGGACCGGAAATCTCCGAATGCGACTATTTACCGACCGGGTCGAAGTGCCGATTCTGAATTCGGGCCTCGCAGGCGATTCCGACCCCCGGACGAATAAATATCCGCGTCCGACCGGAGGGTACGGCAGTCGGTGTACTAGTACACACGCTCCGGGGGGGATTTTGGCCCCGAAACGGAATTTCGCGAAACCAGCGCCTTGTCGACCGTCTCGGAGTGCCGATTCCGAATTGTGGTCACATCAGCGATTCCGATGCCCGTGCGGAAAGTTATGCAAAATTCTTTCGCTAAAGGGGTGGGAATAAACCGGAGGGAGTGACAATATCGGCGATGTTCGGGCACCCATATCCACGACCTGGGGAGTAGATCTTACGTCGAGTTGAACACGACTTCCGATCGCTGTGACTGGGCGGCTCCGCGTGTGTGCTCCGCCAGCGATTCGCGTAATCGAGGGAGTCGCTACTGCCAAAAAACCTTGGAATATGGGAGATCGTCGACAAGAATCGCAATTTCGGAGTAAGAAACGAAGGTTTTTCGACTCCGAAACGACATCTTATCGCCTTAGGCGATAAGGCGGCGTCGAGCGCCTTTGAGTGCCGATTCCGAATTTGGGTCTTAGAAGCGATTCCGATAACCGAGCGAAAAGTTATGCCCGTTTAAGCGAATGGGTGTCCGTATGCGATCGCATCGGCAGCCTGCGACAGCGCTCCCAGAGAGGAATTTGGGCGCCAGACCGGAAATCTCGAATGCGACAATTTACCGACCGGGTCGAAGTGTCGATTCTGGATTGGGGCCTCGCGGGCGGTTTCGACCCCCGTGCGAATAAATATCTGCGTCCGACCGGAGGGTACGGCAGTCGGTGTACTAGTACACACGCTCCGGGGGGGATTTTGGCCCCGAAACGGAATTCCGCGAAACCAGCGCCTTGTCGACCATCTCGGAGTGCCAATTCCGAATTGTGGTCACATAAGCGATTCCGATGCCCGTGCGGAAAGTTATGCCCAATTCTTTCGCTGTAGGGGTGGGAATAAACTGGAGGGGGTGACTATATCGGCGATGTTCTGGCACCCATATCTCCTACCTGGGGAAGAGATCTCACGTCGAGTTGAACACGACTTCCGATCGCTGTGACTGGGCGGCTCCACGTGTGGGCTCCGCCAGCAATTCGCGTAATCGAGGGAGTCGCTACTGCCAAAAAACCGAGGGAATCGCAATTTCAGAGTGCGAAACGAAGGTTTTTCGACCCCGAAACGACGTCTTATCGCCTTAGGCGATAAGGGGGAGTCGAGCGCCTTTGAGTGCCGATTCCGAATTGGGGTCTTATAAGCAATTCCGATAACCGAGCGAAAAGTTATGCCCGTTTGAGCGAAGGGTGTCCGTATGCGATCGCATCGGCAGCCTGCGACAGTGCTCCAGGAGAGGAATTTGGTCGCCGGACCGGAAATCTCCGAATACGACCATTTACCGACCGGGTAGAAGTGCCGATTCTGAATTGGGGCCTCGCGGGCGGTTCCGACCCCGGGGCGAATAAATATCCACGTCCGAGTGGAGGGTACGACAGTCGGTGTACTAGTACACACGCTCCGGGGGGAACTTTGGCCCAGAACGGAATTCCGCGAAAGCAGCTCCTTGTCGACCGTTCGGAGTGCCGATTCTGAATTGTTGTCACATAAGCGATTCCGATGCCCGTGCGGAATGTATGCCCAATTCTTTCACTGAAGGCGTGGGAATAAACTTGAGGGGGTGACTATATCGGCGATGTTCGGGCACCCATATCTTCTACCTGGGGAGGAGATCTCACGTCGAGTTGAACACGACTTCCGATCGCTGTGACTGGGCGCTCCGCGTGTGGGCTCCGCCAGCGATTCGCGTAATCGAGGGAGTCGCTACTGCCAAAAAACCGAGGGAATCGCAATTTCAGAGTGCGAAACGAAGGTTTTTCGACCCCAAAACGACGTCTTATCGCCTTAGGCGATAAGGGGGCGTCGAGCGCCTTTGAGTGCCGATTCCGAATTGGGATCTTATAAGCAATTCCGATAACCGAGCGAAAAGTTATTCCTGTTTGAGCGAAGGGGTGTTCGTATGCGGTCGCATCGGTAGTCTGCGACCGCGCTCCCGGAGAGGAATTTGGGCGCCAGACCGGAAATCTCCGAATGCGACCATTTACCGACCGGGTCGAAGTGCCGATTCTGAATTGGGGCCTCGCGGGCGGTTCCGACCCCGGGGCGAATAAATATCCACGTCCGAGTGGAGGGTACGACAGTCGGTGTACTAGTACACACGCTCCGGGGGGAACTTTGGCCCCAGAACGGAATTCCGCGAAAGCAGCTCCTTGTCGACCGTCTCGGAGTGCCGATTCTGAATTGTTGTCACATAAGCGATTCCGATGCCCGTGCGGAATGGTATGCCCAATTCTTTCACCGAAGGCGTGGGAATAAACTTGAGGGGGTGACTATATCGGCGATGTTCGGGCACCCATATCTTCTACCTGGGGAGGAAATCTCACATCGAGTTGAACACGACTTCCGATCGCTGTGACTGGGCGGCTCCGCGTGTGGGCTCCGCCAGCGATTCGCGTAATCGAGGGAGTCGCTACTGCCAAAAAACCGAGGGAATCGCAATTTCAGAGTGCGAAACGAAGGTTTTTCGACCGCAAAACGACGTCTTATCGCCTTAGGCGATAAGGGGGCGTCGAGCGCCTTTGAGTGCCGATTCCGAATTGGGATCTTATAAGCAATTCCGATAACCGAGCGAAAAGTTATTCCTGTTTGAGCGAAGGGGTGTTCGTATGCGGTCGCATCGGCAGTCTGCGACCGCGCTCCCGAGAGGAATTTAGGCGCCAGACCGGAAATATCCGAATGCGATCATTTACCGACCGGGTCGAAGTGCCGATTCTGAATTGGGGCCTCGCCGGCGGTTCCGACCCCCGGGCGAATAAATATCCACGTCCGAGCGGAGGGTACGGCAGTCGGTGTACTAGTATACACGCTCCGGGGGGGTATTTTTGCCCCAGAACGAAATTCCGCGAAACCAGCGCCCTGTCGACCATCTCGGAGTGCCGATTCCGAATTGTGGTCACATAAACGATTCCGATGCCCGTGCGGAAAGTTATGCCCAATTCTTTCGCTGAAGGGGTGGGAATAAACTGAAGGGGTGACTATATCGGGGATGTTCGGGCACCCATATCCACTACCTGGGGAGGAGATCTCGCATCGAGTTAAACACGACTTCCGATCGCTGTGACTGGGCGGCTCCGCGTGTGGGCTCCGCTAGCGATTCGCATAATCGAGGGAGTCACTACTGCCAAAAAACCTTGGAATAGGGGAGATCCTCGGCTAGAATCGCAATTTCGGAGTGCGAAACGAAGGTTTTTCGACATCTAAACGACGTCTTATCGCCTGAGGCAAAAATGATGCGTCGAGCGTCTTTGAGTGCCGATTCCGAATTGGGGTCTTATAAGCGATTCCGATAACCGAGCGAAAAGTTATTCCCGTTTGAGCGAAGGGGTGTCCGTATGCGATCGCATCGGCAGCCTGCGACCGCGCTCCCGGAGAGGAATTTGGGCGCCGGACCGGAAACCTCGGAATGCGACCATTTACCGACCGGGTCGAAGTGCCGATTCTGAATTGGGGCCTCGCGGGCGGTTCCGACCCCCGGGCGAATAAATATCCACGTCTGACCGGAGGGTACGGCAGTCGGTGTACTAGTACACACGCTCCGGGGGGGATTTTTGGCCCCAGAACGGAATTCCGCGAGACCAGCGCCCTGTCGACCGTCTCGGAGTGCCGATTCTGAATTGTGGTCACATAAGCGATTCCGATGCTCGTGCGGAATGTTATGCCCAATTCTTTCCCTGAAGGGGTGGGAATAAACTAGAGGGGGTGACTATATCGGCGATGTTCGGGCACCCATATCCACTACCTGGGGAGGTGATCTCGCGTCGAGCTGAACATGACTTCCGATCGCTGTGACTGGGCGGCTCCGCGTGTGGGCTCCGCCAGCAATTCGCGTAATCGAGGGAGTCGCTACTGCCAAAAAACCTTTGAATAGCGGAGATCGTCGGCTAGAATCGCAATTTCGGAGTGCAAAACGAAGGTTTTTCGACCCCGAAACGACGTCTTATCGCCTGAGGCAATAATGGTGCGTTGAGCGCCTCTGAGTGCCGATTCCGAATTGGGTCTTATAAGCTATTCCGATAACCGAGCGAAAAGTTATGCCCGTTTGAGCGAAGGGGTGTCCGTATACGATCGCATCGACAGCCTGCGACCGCGCTCCCGGAGAGGAATTTTTGCGCCGGACCGAAAATCTCTGAATGCGACCTTTTACCGACCGGGTCGAAGTGCCGATTCTGAATTGGGGCCTCGCGGGCGATTCCGACCCCCGTGCGAAAAAATATCCGTGTCCGACCGGAGGGTACGGCAGTCGGTGTACTAGTACACACGCTCCGGGTGGGATTTTGGCCCCGGAACGGAATTCCGCAAAACCAGCGCCCTGTCGACCGTCTCGGAGTGCCGATTCCGAATTGTGGTCACATAAGCGATTCCGATGCCCGTGCGGAATGGTATGCCCAATTCTTTCGCTGAAGGCGTGGGAATAAACTGGAGGGGGTGACTATATCGGCGATGTTCTGGCACCCATATCTACTACCGGGAGGAGATCTCACGTCAAGTTGAACACGACTTCCGATCGCTGTGACTGGGAGGCTCCGCGTGTGGGCTCCGCCAGCGATTCGCGTAATCGAGGGAGTCGCTACTGCCAAAAAACTGAGGGAATCGCAATTTTAGAGTGCGAAACGAAGGTTTTTCGACCCCAAAATGACGTCTTATCGCCTTAGGCGATTAGGGGGCATCGAGCGCCTTTGAGTGCCGATTCCGAATTGAGGTCTTATAAGCAATTCCGATAACCGAGCGAAAAGTTATGCCCGTTTGAGCGAAGGGGTGTCCGTATGCGATCGCATCGGCAGCCTGCGACACCGCTCCCGGAGAGGAATTTGGGCGCCGGACCAGAAATCTCCGAATACGACCATTTACCGACCGGGTCGAAGTGCCGATTCTGAATTGGGGCCTCGCGGGAGGTTCCGACCCCCGGGCGAATAAATATCCACGTCCGAGCGGAGGGTACGACAGTCGGTGTACTAGTACACACGCTCCGGGTGGAACTTTTGCCCCAGAACGGAATTCCGCGAAACCAGCTCCTTGTCGACCGTCTCGCAGTGCCGATTCTGAATTGTGGTCACATAAGCGATTCCGATGCCCGTGCAGAAAGGTATGACCAATTCTTTCGTTGAAGGCGTGGGAATAAACTTGAGGGGGTGACTATATCGCCGATGTTCGGGCACCCATATCCACTACCTGGGGAGGAGATATCGCGTCGAGTTGAACACGACTTCCGATCGCTGTGACTGGGCGGCACCGCGTGTGGTCTCCGCCAGCGATTCGCGTAATCGAGGGAGTCGCTACTACGAAAAAAATCTTGGAATAGGGAAGATCGTCGGCTAGAATCGCAATTTCGGAGCGCAAACGAAGGTTTTTCGACCCCGAAATGACGTCTTATCGCCTAAGGGGATAAGGAAGCATCGAGCGCCTCTGAGTGCCGATTCCGAATTGGGGTCTTATAAGCGATTCTGATAACCGAGCGAAATGTTATGCCCGTTTGAGCGAAGGGGTGTCCGTATGCAATCGCATCGGCAGCCTGCGACCGCGCTCCCGGAGAGGAATTTTGGCGCAGGACCGGAAATGTCCGAATGCGACCATTTACCGACCGGGTCGAAGTGCCGATTATGAATTGGGGCATCGCGGGCGGTTCCGATCTTCGGGCGAATAAATATCCACGTCCGAGCGGAGGGTACGGCAGTTGGTGTACTAATACACACAATACGGGGGGAATTTTGGCCCCAGAACGGAATTCCGCGAAACCAGCGCCATGTCGACCGTCTCGGAGTGCCGATTCCGAATTGTGGTCACATAAGCGATTCCGATGCCCGTGCGGAAAGTTATGCCCAATTCTTTGGTGGGAATAAACTGGAGGGGGAGACTATATCGGCGATGTTCGGGCACCCATATCCACTACCTGGGGAGGAGATCTCGCGTCGAGTTGAACACGACTTCCGATCGCTGTGACTGGGCGGCTACGCGTGTGGGCTCCGCCAGCGATTCGCTTAATCGAGGGAGTCGCTACTGCCAAAAAAACCTTGGAATAGGGGAGATTGTAGGCTAGAATCGCAATTTCGGAGTGCGAAACGAAGGTTTTTCGACCCCGAAACGACGTCTTATCGCTTGATGCGATAATGGAGCGTCGAGCGCCTCTGAGTGTCGATTCCGAATTGGGGTCTAATAAGCAATTCCGATGACCGAGCGAAAAGTTATGCCCGTTTGAGCGAAGGGGTGTCCGTATGCGATTGCATCGCAGCCTGCGACCGCGCTCCCGGAGTGGAATTTGGGCGTCGGACCGGAAATCTCCGAATGCGACCATTTACTGACCGGGTCGAAGTGCCGATTCTGAATTGGGGCCTCGCTGGCGGTTCCGACCCCCGGGCGAATAAATATCCACGTCCGACCCGAGGGTACGGTAGTCGGTGTACTAGTACACACGCTCCGGGGGGATTTTTGGCCCCGGAACGGAATTCCGCGAAACCAGCGCCCTGTCGACCGTCTCGGAGTGTCGATTCCGAATTGTGGTCACATAAGCGATTCCGATGCTCGTGCGGATAGGTATGCCCAATTCTTTCGCTGAAGGGGTGGGAATAAACTTGAGGGGTGACTATATCGGCGATGTTCGGGCACCCATATCCACTACATGCGGAGGAGATCTCGCGTCGAGTTGAACACGATTTCCGATCGCTATGACTGGGCGGCTCCGCGTGTGGGCGCCGCCAGCGATTCGCGTAATCAAGGGAGTCGCTACTGCCAAAAAAACCATGGAATAGGGGAGTTCGTCGGCTAGAATCGCAATTTCAGAGGGCGAAACGAATGTTTTTAGACCTCTAAACGACGTCTTATCGCCTGAGGCGATAAGGGAGCGTCGAGCGCCTCTAAGTGCCGATTCCGAATTGGGGTCTTATAAGTGATTCCGATAACCGAGCGAAAAGTTATGCCCGTTTGAGCGAAGGGGGGTCCGTATGCGATCGCATCGGCAGCCTGCTATCGGGCTCCCGGAGATGAATTTGGGCGCCGGACCGGAAATCTCCAAATGCGACTATTTACCGACCGGGTCGAAGTGCCGATTTTGAATTGGGGACTCGCGGGCGGTTCCGACCCCCAGGCGAATAAATATCCACGTCCGAGCGGAGGGTACGACAGTCGGTGTACTAGTACACACGCTACGGGGGGAATTTTGGCCCCAGAACGGAATTCCGCGAAACCAGCGCCCTGTCGACCGTCTCGGAGTGCCGATTCCGAATTGTGGTCACAAACGATTCCGATGCCCGTGCGGAAAGTTATGCCCAATTCTTTCGCTGAAGGGGTGGGAATAAACTGGAGGGGGTGACTATATCGCGATGTTGTTCGGGCACCCATTCCACTACCTGGGGAGGAGATCTCGCATCGAGTTGAACACGACTTCCGATCGCTGTGACTGGGCGGCTCCGCGTGTGGGCTCCGCCACGATTCGCGTAATCGAGGGAGTCGCTACTGCGAAAAAAACCTTGGAATAGGGGAGATCGTCGGCTAGAATCGCAATTTCGGAGTGCGAAACGAAGGTTTTTCGACCCCAAAACAACGTCTTATCGCCTAAGGTGATAAGAGAGTGTCGACCGCCTCTGAGTGCCGATTCCGAATTGGGGTCTTATAAGCGATTTCGATAACCGAGCGAAAAGTTATGCCCGTTTGAGCGAAGGTGTGTCCGTATGCGATCGCATCGCAGCCTGCGACCGCGCTCCCGGAGAGGAATTTGGGCGCCGGACCGGAAATCTCCGAATGCGACCATTTACCGACCGGGTCGAAGTGCCGATTCTGAATTGGGGCCTCGCGTGCTGTTCTGACCCCCGGGCAACTAAATATCCACGTCCGACCGGAGGGTTTGGGAGTCGGTGTACTAGTACACACACTCCGGGAGGGTTTTTGGCCCCGGAACGGAATTCCGCAAAACCAGCGCTCTGTCGACCGTCTCGGAGTGCCGATTCCGAATTGTGGTCACATAAGCGATTCCGATGCCCGTGCGGAAAGTTATGCCCAATTCTTTCGCTGAAGGGGTGGGAATAAACTGGAGGGGGTGACTATATCGGCGATGTTCGGGCACCCATATCCACTACCTGGGTAGGAGATCTCGCGTCGAGTTGAACACGACTTCCGATCGATGTGACTGGACGGCTCCGCGTGTGGGCTCCGCTAGCGATTCACGTAATCGAGGGAGTCGCTACTGCCAAAAAACATTGGAATAGGGGAGATCGTTGGCCAGAATCACAATTTCAGACTGCGAAACGAAGGTTCTTCGACCCTGAAACGACATCTTATCGCCTAAGGCGATATGGGGGCTTCGAGCGCCTCTGAGTGCCGATTCAGAATTGGGGTCGTATAAGTGGTTCCGATAACCGAGCGAAAAGTTATGCGCGTTTGAGCGAAGGGGTGTCCGTATGCGATCGCATCGGCAGCCTGCGACCGCGCTCCCGGAGAGGAATTTTTGCGCCGGACCGGAAATCTCTGAATGCGACCATTTACCGACCGGGTCGAAGTGCCGATTCTGAATTGGGGCCTCGCGGGCGGTTCTGACCCCCGGGAGAATAAATATCCACGTCCGACCGGAGGGTACGGCAGTCGGTGTACTAGTACACACGCTCCGGGGGGAATTTTGGCCCCGGAACGGAATTCCGCGAAACCAGCACCCTGTCGACCGTCTCGGAGTGCCGATTCCGAATTGTGGTCACATAAGCGATTCCGATGCCCGTGCGGAAAGTTATGCCCAATTCTTTCGCTGAAGGGGTGGGAATAAACTGAAGAGGTGACTATATCGGGGATGTTCGGGCACCCATATCCACTACCTGGGGAGGAGATCTCGCGTCTAGTTGAACACGACTTCCGATCGCTGTGACTGGGCGGCTCCGCGTGTGGGCTCCGCCAGCAATTCTCATAATCGAGGGAGTCGCTACTGCCAAAAATCCTTGGAATAGGGGAGATCGTCGGCTAGAATCGCAATTTCGGAGTGCGAAACGAAGATTTTTCGACATCGAAATGACATCTTATCGCCTGAGGCGATAAGGATGCGTCGAGCGCCTCTGAGTGCCGATTCCGAATTGGGGTCTTATAAGCGATTCCGATAACCGAGCGAAAAGTTATGCCCGTTTGAGCGAAGGGGTGTCCGTATGCGATCGCATCGGCAGCCTGCGACCGCGCTCCCGGAGAGGAATTTGGGCGCCGGACCGGAAACCTCCGAATGCGACCATTTACCGACCGGGTCGAAGTGCCGATTCTGAATTGGGGCCTCGCGGGCGGTTCCGACCCCCGGGCGAATAAATATCCGCGTCTGACCGGAGGGTACGGCAGTCAGTGTACTAGTACACACGCTCCGGGGGGAATTTTGGCCCTAGAACGGAATTCCGCGAGACCAGCGCCCTGTCGACCGTCTCGCAGTGCCTGTAATCACAGGGATTGTACCCCCCTCAACACGGACATGAATACCAAATATGATAGCATGGAAAATAGGATGTGATCGCCACCTAGAGCATTTCCAAATAAAGATAATAATGCGGGCTAACTACTCTAGGAAAGGGAGAGAGAGAACGGAGGAGTACCTGATGTGGCGGTCATCCGGACGACCGCGGCAATGCTGAGAACACGTCGCCATCGCCAGCCGCGTTTCTTTTCGTGTCGCCTTCCTCCGTCGCGTTCTCTTCTTGTGCGGGAGATGATGGATGGGACCTTCTTCCGGTCCTCCAGCCGGCCAGAGGATGAGAGCTCCTCGTGGATCTTCACTTGGGTGCCTGCCAAAACAACGAAAACAAGAAATAAAACCCTGTTAGACTATGTTAAGTGTAGTAGCTATTCTTAAATGAAAGAAAGATGTGGAGCATGGAGGGAACGGACCTGGGGGGTGGTTTTTTAAACCCCTTGGGTAGTAGGAAAACGTGGGGAGGAATATGCATGGGGAAAAATCATGGAAGAGGAGAAGGAGGAATCCTAACTAATGTATACATGTGTAAAAACGTGGAAAAGAAAGTAAAAATCAAAACTAAACAGATACTGCCCCGTTTGATGTGATTCTAGTTGGAGGTCGTAGAGGCGGACGTCTTGAACAACTTTCATGAAGACATCTTGAAGAGATCTGGCCTGGTTTAGGCTGTGGAAGAGACGATAATCCCGTATGTGCAGATCTCGATATGAGAGAGAAAGTGAAGATCAATCTGCTGTAACTTTTCGTACAAGCCACCAATCGACGTGATTCCACTTCGAGGTTGAAGAGGGCTCTGTGGGGAGCAACTTTGATGAAGAAACCTCGAAGAGATCTAGCCTGGTTCGATCTCCACAAGCCGTGGAAGCACTGCTGGTCCTGGAGGCGATATGAGAGAGAAAGAGGAGAGAGAAAGAAGGAAAACGGGAAGAACGCTTCTCCTCTGCCTTGGGGACGATGGGACCTCGTGAGCAGAGCCTCCAGGGACCTCTCCTCGTATTGGTAGCCTTCCTCTATCCCTTAGAGAGTCCTAGGATGTGTTTTAGATAGAGATAGAGTCCAATCCCGAGTTAGAGAGAGAGTCCAAGTTGTGGGGGTGTTTGAGAGTCTATCTAGAGTTTGGATGGGCTTGGGGGCTCCCTAGGGATGATGATAGGAGGTTTGGGTCGTAATCCAACTCATAGGGACTTTAGATAGGCTCTAGGATGGAGAGAGAGACCGAAAATCACGTAAAAACGTGTTTACGTGCATGGCGCTGTCGCGTCAGATCGTGGGGCCGCGTTCTGGTCGAGTCCATGCACAGGGCCGCGTCACTAGGGGCAGTGCGCGTAGGTCCCACGAAAAGGGCCATAACTCTCTCCATAGACATCGGATTGATGCTCCGTTTATTGCGTTGGATTCTAGACTCCGAGGGATACAAAATGATATTATGGTATGCCAAATTTGGATTAGAAATGTGGACGTTATGAGCTCTCAAAATGAAGACATATTCAGAGGATTGGGCAGATTTCACAGTTTTGATGTTTCAAGTGGTGTTTGGCCATGGGCTTGAGAATGGGCTTGAAATTAAGGGTGAATGGGCTCATGATGGGCCATGGGAGGACTCCAAAATGATGACCAATTTGGGACATCAATGATATGAACAAGAAAATGTGCTCAACTTATAGGCCGAAAACGGGTGTCTACAGATTGCCCCTCCTTGATGCCCGCTTTGCAAGGGAGCGAAGCGGAAAGAGAGCGAAGTGTAATGAAATGGAATAGAGCGAGGATGAAGAAGAGTGGACTGAAAAGTGAGCATCAAGGTAAAGAAACACCCGTCACAACTAATAAGCGATAGAAATTCTCCAGGAGACTCTAAACTAACCTCAAGGAAGAGCGAGCACGGACGGCTCCTGTCTGGAACGACCAAAAGGAAAGCAAAAAAAGGATGATAAACCTCTTGATTAATAGGTACCCTAGCCGATTGACCTGTAGGTTTCATCTTGGGAGGACATGTGCGTGCCAGGCGGGTCACGATGACTCAAGGCCTGGGAGCGGTTCGCAACCAAGACGGATCAGGGGGATATTTAAGTTGATTTGGATGAATGGAGGGAGTAAATTCCAGACAGAAGTCGTACTGGCCGACTAGACCAAGGGACTAGTTCAAAGAAGACCTCTAAATTGTGAGTGGAATAGGATTTCTTGTTCAAGAAACTTAAGCTTGATTGACCATCACCAGGGAAGCAACCTTTGACAAATCATGAGGCATGAAGCTCAAAGTCCTACATGATGCATGCTGGGCTAAAATAAAAAGAAATCATCAAATCAATATGCAAAGAAAAGAGAAAATAGAAAATACTCAAGGATAATATTGTTAAGCCAAATAAGAATGGGTCAAGAGACTACCTGCAACCGCAGTGCAGGCCTGAATCTATCGTCCCCAAACTTATTTAACTCAACGGCCTATCCAGCGATTAGCAATGTGCACCTAGATTATCACTATTTTTGTTGAAGGGGAACTCAAATCCCAAAACACATTGAAAACCATCCGGTCCTTGAGATAATATAGTAGCATAAGTACCATATAGTAATGCAAGGGAGAACGGATAGGGATACTTACCTGACTTACCTGTGGCGACTTTCCTTTTTTTTGTCCCTTTTTTGTGTAAATGAAGAAATAAACAAAGCACTAAACAAGCTAACACAACACTACACAGCTCAGTTACCCACATGATTGAAACAAAGCACTGAAGAACAACCTGGTTCACACATAGAGAGTCCTCTCATGGAGCCATTCAGATGAAGGAGAATATGTATGGGACTTCAGAAGGACTTGGTGGGATAATAAGCTTGAAATTCAAATCATGGATGGGACTGAGGAGGAGAGACAGATCGTAAAGATGATGTGAGCAAGACTCAGACAAATGTAATGATGAAATGTGGAGATCTGAGCGAGCAATGCTTGGGAGCCAATGTACCTGCACACTTAGCATGTATGATTAGATCTGCTCATTCTTGTTATTTTTAGTTTGAAAATATTTGATTTTTTTTTTGGAGTTTTGAAATTATCTGATTTTTTTTATTTTTGGAAATATCTAATTTTTTTTGAATTTTGGTAATTTGATTTTTTTAGATTTTTGGAAATATCTATTTTTTTGAATTTTTGGCAATATTTGATTTTTTTTATATTTTTGGCAATATTTGATTTTTTTGAATTTTGAATAACGCCTAAAGTCGACGTTAGCCCTTCCTAAAAAGACAAATGAGATGGAAGGTACTCACCCTTGCTACTACAGCACTAAAGCAAGATCAAACTACTGGCAAGGGGTCCGCATTCATTCCCCTTTCATTAAAGACCACTAAAAGGTCGGATGTGCATTAAGATGGTGGCGTCCTATAGATGGTTGCCCCTAGCTTACAGTGCCACTACAAAGGCCATACTCGGGAGACGACGCAGCCTTATAGAGAGAAAGAGAAGAAATTTTTGGGGATAAGTCTAGTGTAAGCTTTAAAGGACAAGGTAGGCTTAGCTTCCTTCCACGGCATACCTCTTAGAGGTTCAATCTGTTGAGGAGGGACTTTTGGTCACTTTATTGTGCCTGTTTCTTGCTTGGGGCATGCGTACGACCGGGCTCAAGGGCGTCCCGCGGGGAGCTGTACTGCCACTCTTTGCCATACCCCTATTCCTTGATTTTCTTTCATTTGTTCTTCTTTCATTTTTCTTTTCTTTTGCAGGCTTGATTGACCGTCCCTATTTGAGATTTCCTCTCATCAAAATGTGATTAGGTTGGTCGCCTTGCCCGACTAGCCCTTTTCTCCCCTTACACTTTGACCGAGTAAAGAAGAGAATAACTTTTGCACCTCCTAGGTATGGCCTGAGTAGCAACGGTGTTTACTAGAGAAGCCGACTAAGGTTGCCATGTGAGTGTGTGGTGATCCTTGCTTAAGGTGACCTTTAATGACAGGGGAAATGATGTTGAACTCCTGGTACGGAGTAATCTCTAGCTTGAGTGCTGCAAAAGCAAAACAAACCTAAGACTAACTCGACCACTCTTGTTGTGAATTGAGATGACTCTCTTTGATGCTCTTTGTGTTCAAACAAATATTTACATGGTTATTTTGGTGCACAATGCGACCCCTTTATTGAAAGAACGACCTGCATTAGTCTTTGAATATTGACTTTGGTTGATTTTAATTAGCTCATTTGCAGAAAAATGTGAAAATGAGTGGCATAATTGAGTCAACTCAATTACAAATAAGAGGGAGACAAGACTCTACAAGAATATGAGGGATAAGAACCCTCGAACAAAAGGATTTACAAAGAAGGAGAAGAATGTTAGTGAGGACTAAAACCTCGAGTACAATGAGAGAAAGGGTTAGGACCCCGAATAAGGAGTGAGGGAGGAATCGGGTCAGGCCCGTGATCAGGAGGGGTTGGAGGAAGGAAATGTAGAATGGAGGGTGGAGGATCTGGTGGATCAGAAGGTGAAGTGGAAGGAAGGGAATCAGGACCAAGATTGGATGTCCCTGAAGGATGTGGGCCCGGCCTACAATCAGGAAGCTCGGGTGGAAGAGGAAAAGGGGAATCCTGAGCACTAGGAAGAAAGTCAGGTGACCCAGATGGATATGGAGAGAAAAACTGGGAACCCTGAGGGTGATCGGGCGGCTCAGGTGAGAGGATGAAAAGTACTTGAGTACCCAGAGGATGATCAGGGAGCTCAAGTGGAGAGGGTGAAAAGAAAACCTGAGTACCCAGAGGGTGATCGTGCGGCTCAGGTGGAGGAGATAGGTGATGGTCCAAAGACCCGAGGGGAGTAGGAGGGGAAGAATGCGGCACTAGTCCAGGATCGAGAGATCGAGCGCCTCCTCTGGGAACTAGATTGACCAGGATGAGTAGCATTGAAAGATCAAGGTCAGAGGATGATAGGATTGGGAGATCGACACTTTTGTTGAAGAATTTCAATCTTGATCTCAGCCTCCTTTGCTTCTTGGCAGATTTCTTCTTGTGACGCCATAGCTTCTTCGCTCTCACAGACAGATACGATGGTTTCTTCTTGACATGTCTTCTTAAATAGCGGGACCAGGCAGCAGATGGCCTCACTCTTCTCTGCAGCCACATGTCTCTCTTATCAATTATAGTCGTCATGATTGTTGTGTGCGCACTTGCCCCTTGGCTATCATTTGCATATTCAACCTTTATAGACACTCATGAGGGAATGCCATAAATAGGCTTTTTCATGTGGATGGTGCACACCCATGGGAACTTGATGCGCGGCACCATAAGCTTGAGACTTGGCATCTTGGCCTGACAATCGGGCATGAAGATCAACTCCCTTGACAGTTGAAGAGGTGAGGCTTCTGGGAGTGTGATGGGTGGCACTAGCATGGCCAACTGACTGACAGGCTGAGGCAAATTGCAAAGGACTCTTAGCAAAACCTTGAGTATCCTTGGTGACATAGCAATGTGCCCCTGGTCAGGTTGAAACATGGCAAGGAGGGCTTTGGACGCTTCAGGCAGCGTGACTTCTTGCCCCTTGAGTGACAGCTGATTCATGATGGCCTTAGCAGTCGTGTGAGATAGCACAATGTTTGTAGAGACCCCCTTCTCTTGACCAGCCATATGCAAAATAACTGAGCGAGGAGTGATGATGGCATTAATGGTACATTTCCCATAAGCAACGTATGGCTACCGTCCCCCGCTTTGGATCTGGTTGCACTAGGGCCTGGGAACTCTTTTACAGTGCTCTTCTGAGGAGATGAAGGCTCATTCTTCCCGAATGTGCCTGAGATAAGGACACACGACTGGCATGCGACTGATGTAGTTGGGGTCGAAACACATGATCGGAACTGGGCTACCTTTACTCGGGTCCATCTTGCATAGGGGAAGTAATTTCAAGGCATGCCGTTGGTGATGCACACTCGCTCCATTAGGATGTGGTGATGGGATGCATGGTGGCTATGGTGGGTTTGTCGGATGCGGAGGGCTTGGTGTGAGGTGACTGGGTGGTGGCAAGGATAGGCTCGTGCGGAGAGAGCTCTTCCTCCACTCAGAGACTGAAGCAGCCTTACTCTTGGGAGTAGGAAACTCTTGCTCAGGCTCAGAGGTGAGTGGAGCTTGCTCGAGCCTTG
>JACBKR010001413.1:0-51570 GCA_014218235.1 Colocasia esculenta | reverse complement strand
GTTTTGTAGTTGATGGTCTTGATACAATTTGCTAAGTATTAGCCCAACTATGTGACAAAGGTCAAAAGTTATATTTGAATCTAATTTCTGTAAGATCATGATTCATCAACTGATAAAATAAAATTTTGTGGAAAAGGAAAACAATGTTTACATGATTGACCTTAATAAAAACTTTTCTGAAATCTTGGTTTTTGTTGCTAATAAAGATGAAATTGCATGGACTTGGCACAAAAGACTTGGCCATGCAAGTTCAAAACTTGAATAAATTGTTAGGCTAACTTGGTTAAGGATGTTCCTAATCTTTCTCTAACATTGAAAATTAAGTTTTGTGGGATCTGTGCCCAAGGAAACAAACCAAGAAATCTTTTAAGAACTTCAATGAGGTACTCACATCTAGGCCACTAGAACTACTTCACTGGATCTTTTTGGCCCAACAAGAGTTCTAAGTCTAAGTGGCAAGAGATATGGGTTCGTAATCATTGATGATTTAACCAGATTTACTTGGGTTTATCTTCTTGTCCCACAAAAGTGATACTGCCTTGAGTTCAGGAAATTCTGTACCACTGCCCTAACAAACTTTTCATATAAATCACAAATATTTTGACTGATCATGGGGGAGAATTTGAAAATCAATCCTTTTCTGATTTATGTGCTGAACTTCAAATATTTCACAAGTTTTTCTTCACCAAGAACTCCAAACAAAAAAGTTGTGGAAAGAAAAAATAGAACTCTTATGGAAATGGCTAGATCCATGCTCTTAGAAAGCAATTTGCCCAAATCCTTCTGGGATGAAGCTGTAAACACAGCAAATCACATTCTGAATAGAGCTTTGATCAGACCAAAAATCATAAAACCCCCCTATGAATTATTGAAAAACAAAAAGCCAACTGTTTCTTACTTCAAAATCTTTGGGTGCAAGTGTTATGTACATAACAATAATAAAAAAAATCTTGACAAGTTTGATGCTAAGAGTCAGGAAGTCATCTTCCTTGGTTATTCAGAAGTGTCAAGAGCTTTCAGAGTGTACATTCTCAAAAACAAAAATGTTGAAGAATCTCCACATATTATTTTTGATGAAAATTTCTTTTCAACTAACAGTTCTAAATCTTACAGGGAAAGACAAGACAGTGAAGAGGATGATTTCATTGTGGACTCTTCACCAACTGTTGAGGAGCTTGAAGACATTGGTGAGAACTTGAACATCAATTCACCATCTTCAAGTGGATCAGGTAACATGCTCCAGATTTAAGTACCCCTCAACAGGTAATCTCTGAACATCGGATTTTGAGAGATCACCCATTAGATAATGTTGTTGGCAATTTGCATGATAGAGTTAGGACTAGATCTTCATTCCTGCATGCTATTGAAGAAGACCCACTAGCTCTAATTTCCCAAATTGAACCAAGTCAATTGTTGAAGCTTTATCAAGTTCTGATTGGATTAATGCCATGCATGATGAACTTCATCAATTTGAAAGAAATCAAGTATGGGAATTAGTACCTAGACCTAGTGACCAAACAGTCATTGGCACTAGATGGGTTTTCAAAATAAGTTGAATGAGAATGGTCAAGTCATAAGAAACAAAGCTAGGCTAGTTGCAAAGGGGTACAATCAAGAGTTTGGAATTGACTTTGAAGAATCATATGCCCCTGTAGCTAGACTAGAAGCAGTTAGGATTTTCCTTGCTTTTGCATCCTCCATGAAATTCAAAGTTTATCAATGGATGTTAAAATGCATTTTAAATGGATATATCAAGGAAAATGTTTTTGTTGAACAACCTCCTGATTTTGAAATGTAAAACATCCTAACCATGTTTTCAAGGTTCATAAGGCTCTCTATGGTCTTAAACAAGCTCCAAGAGCTTGATATGACCGTTTGAGTTCCTTTTTACTTGAAAAGGATATTCTAGAGGAATGTTGATCAAACATTGTTCACAAAAACAATAAATAATCAATAATTGCAGTCCAAATTATGTTGATGACATAATATTTGGATCAACCAATAAAGCCTGTGTAATGAATTTTCCAATCAAATGAAAATAAATTTGAAATGAATTTAATGGGAGATCTAAGTTGTTTTCTTGGGATTGCAGGTTAACCCAACACATAGAGGGATCTTCATCAGTCAAACCAAATATGTCAAAGAACTTTTGAAAAGGTTTGACTTTCAGAACCCAAGCATTCAAACACACCATTGCCATTAATGCTAAGCGAGAAGAACTCTCATAGTAAGTCAGTAGACCCAAAGACCTACAGAGGTATGATTGGTTCTCTACTTTATCATACAATTCTAGACCTGATATTTAGTTTAGTGTGTTTTTGTGTGCTAAATTTCATCAATCCTAAAGAAAGTCACAGTGAGCTGTTAAAAGAATTTTCAAATATCTTGTTGGAACATGTGATTTAGGAAATTGGTATCCTGCTAATTGCAAGTTAGATTTGATTGCCTATTGTGACCTGATTATGCTGGTTGTAAATTAGATAGAAAAGCACAAGTGGCTTGTGTTTATACTTAGTGGGTGCCTAATTTCTTGGGCTTCTAAGAACAACCATTCAGTTGCTCTGTCAACTGCAGAGGCTGATATGTTGCTGCTGGTAGGTGTGGAACCCAATTCTTTGGTGAAACTCAACTTCTTGATTATAACCAAGACTAGGTTGTGTTCCCCTTCTATGTGATAACACATGCAATAAATCTGTCTAAAAACCCCATTCAGCATTCCAGCACCAAGCATATTTGAATTAGGCATCATTTCTTGAGAGATGAGTAGCACAGAATCCTTTGAACTCCTATAGCACCCCGAAATTTTAATTACATAAAATTCAAATAAATAGAAATAATAATTTCCATAATATAAGAGTATTTAAAACATACGTACCATTATCGTATGTGCTAAAACACATCGGAAATTTCGTAAAAATTATAAATCAACCCTAAACATTATTACTAAATGTTTCACAAAGAAATTTGTGCCAAGAAAAATCAGATCATCCAAGTTTAAAGTGTTTCGCGACTTATTATCGTAATTCATGAATAAGTCGTAAAATCATTATCACACGTACGTGGATGAGTCAGAAAATTAAATAAAATCATATATGGACTTCAAATAATATCCTCTAATGACCCCTCAAGAAATTTGGTTCAATAAAAATCATTTGGCTAGGTTTGAGAGTTATTGTGACCGATTATCTAAATAAGAAATAGTCGGAAAACCGTTAACACGGAAATACGACGCAATCAAAAATTAAATAAAAGTGTTGGGAGACTTCCGACATTATATATTGATGACCCATTATCATAATTGGGCCAATGGGCACATTTGGCCCAAAAATCAAATAAAGCTAGAAAATACATAGAAATTCGTAACCATAAATAAGCTGAAATTAAAAAGAGGCAATTAGAGTTGAATTGGGATGCAATCATGCATTCATGGCAACCCAAATTCGTGCCTAACTATGAGGGGAGGTTTCCTAATGCCTCACACACTCAAAGGGAGAGGAAATCATCAAAAATAGGAAACCAAACATGCCAATCCCGAAATCCTCTTTTCCTAGTTATAATAGGACTCCTAAACACCATGGTTACTTAATACTCTTCACCCAAACCCTAGGAACGAATTTAGAACTTGCTAGGGTCGGTGGAGGAGCTCTTGGTGGCTGAGGAGCTGTGGAACGACCACAAGAAGCCGTTCTTCTTCCCCTTCTCGTCTGCTGCGACCTGCACAAACCACCCTCTTGAAGTCGACCAAAGGTGAGTCAAACCTAAACCAAACCTTACAAGGCCTATACCCTTGGAAAGAGGGTCAAGTCTACGTTCTAACCGAAGTGGAATGCCCAAATTCCATGCAGTATACATGGAGTAGTAAGCGTTTTCCTCTAAGTGGTCTGAACACTGATTTTCTGGAATAACGGGACTTCTTCAACCCAAAAGGTAGGTTTTCTCGGGCCAAATCTTAACATATCCTATACCAATGTGTAGAGCATCAAGTTAAATTCCATTTCCCAATGGTTTCATTGAATTTAATTTAGTAGATTTTGAATTATAAGCGTTTTGCCAAAGTCGCGCACTGTTAGAGCTTTTCCCGTTCTTAATATGTTGCACGTGTTTAAAGACCGAATTAGAGAAAACTCATAACATGAAAGTTATTCTACTAGTTGTCCTCGTCAGGTTTCATGTTGAATGTTTTGTCTAAATATCATTAGTTAGAGAGTTATAAGCGTGGTAATAGGGTTGCTACATAAAACTACGTCTTCAAGTTACTCTTGGTCTGACCTTGTGTTCCCCGTGATCAAAGCCTATCGAAACCATCTTTATTGTTCAATTCCGATTTACTGGAAGTACCCTAGTATGTCTAGGTTATTTTAAAACTAGTTTCGTTATTTTTCACGCACCGTGCAATTTGTTCTCTAGTTTAGAACAACCCTATGTCAAAAGAAGGAAAGACAGGTCCGCAATCCAAGGCACTGTCCTTGCTCTGTACGAGCAAGGCACGGACCCTGTGAACGCGACGGCCCGATATGTCGCTTTCAGAGGGTTGATTGCGACATACCCCTTGTCGCCTTCTCAAGGCAACATGCGTTCCGTCGCTATCTGGCTACCTGATCTGATGACCCTGTTGCGATGCTCACACCCCTGTGTCGCCTTCTGGGCCCGACCTGTTGCCTTCCTTATATGGCTATGTCGCGATCTCAGGATTTTTACCTGAAACCACGTGTTTTCTTACAAAGTTTTTCGTATATACCCGAGGTCTGTATAAATTGATATTTGCTGTGTAAGTTACCTATCTGGGGTGATCATTACATGATTGTTTAATGGCTTAAAAGCGATTAACCCATTTAAAAAGCTTTAATTACATGGATGCTATTCTAAGTGCTCCTTAAATGTTATAATCCATTCATGTTCTTGTGATTTAATCTTCCTACTGTTCTACCATGTTTAAATAATAAGAGTTATCATAAAATCTTGCAAACCATGATGAGTTAAAGTGCATAGTTTTTTCCTTGTATATTGTCAAGTGCTTCCTGCGAGTTTGAGACCGATGGTTTGAGAATTGAGACACGCGTACCGCACTACATACTAGCACTGTTAGGTAGCCTTTTCTTGGGAAATTGGAAACTCTCTACCAGTCATTCTGAATTGGTAGACTAGCGACCTTTTCACCAAGGCCTCCGTAAATCTCCTCTGACCATGGATTCCCACATGGCCGACGAGTTGGTTGTACCATTGAAGATCCCTAGAGATAGCGTGCACTTTCTTTCTCTTCTTGATCTCGTGAGTGTGACTTACAAACTAGACTAAAGCCATTAATGTAAAGATTGAACAAAAGTATAAATTGTACCGTTATGCTGCCGAATTTATCTCTTGACCATTGTTATCATGAAATCATATTCAATTACCTATTACTTGTTCCCATCATCATCATGGACATAACATTACACCAGGTTACTTTGAAACTCTCATTGGACATTATCAATGACTGTGGGTATCTACATTTAAAATTTTCATGAGATGGCTGACAGGGCACGGCGTGTGTCCAAGGGCTCCAGTCTAGCCCCAATGACGGAGAGTCATAAATATACTGTTAACCATGGGGTATAATGATTACTGGCGTTGCATCTGCGCTGTGAGTACTTTCTTGCTTATGAATGTTAGATACATAACCACATACACGTGTCCTGGTGTACATTCTTGATGGATCTTTTCTTGGTGTACATTGGTGTCTACGTGCCGGATTAGTGTTACTTGATCGTGCTTGTGAAATCTTGCTTGCTTGCTTGCGTGATATGGCCATCCTGCAGTTAATGCAATTAATGATCTTGCGTTCTTGACATCAATTGAAATCTTGCGTGCTTGTGCAAAGTGATCTATTGCTAGTTCTATCTCGTTCACAAATCTTGTTCTATCATAATCACTCTCTCTAGCTTGTTTTATATATCATGTTTTAACGAGTTTTTATTCGTACTTGCATATCATTCATCGTACTTGCCTAGTTCTAAAATGTTAATCACTTATATCATTGCCCGCACATTGAGATATAAATCCTACTGGGCTAGTTTGCTCATTCCCTATTTTACCCAATCTAGGTGACCATGAAGTGCAAGAGGAAGAGCAAGTCGAGGATGGGAATGCGTCCGAGTGAAGAGCGTTCCAAATGAGTCTATCTATAGTTAGTTTATTTTGAGTGTTAGAACAATGTAGTAGGAAGTGAGGTAGTATGTACTTTTGCTTTTATTGAGTCTTAGTCCTGTATTAGTTTATCTGAGACAAATATGAGATTTGAATACAATTTATAATTGAGTTCAACATATGGGCCCTATTATGATGTTGTGTTGATACACATTTAGTGCGTGCTAGCTAGAGGCTTATTTGCCGACTGTCCTCGTCTTGAAATATCGACTCGAATTAATTAATAATATCCGCTGCGTAATTCTCGGGACGTGACAGTTTAGTGGTATCAGAGCTTAGGACTACCAAATAGGATATGTCTCAGGGATAGGAGATACCTATGGAACCTAGGTCATGGAAATTAAATACAGTACCGGTGAGAATGGGCAGAGACTGGGAATAGGTTAGAAGGAATTAAACTCCTACCCATTGACTCTTAAAATAAATCTAGAGACATTAATTGGTTTCCCCTTTTTTCTCAGGAACCCTCATAACTCTCTCACTCAAATGCAATGGCTCGTAACCAATGGCAGAAAAATGGCAGGAAGAAATGGAAAGGATCTTCCAAGTAATGCAATGCACTAATAGGGAGAAGGTGGTACTAGCCACTTTTCAATTTACTAAGGATGCCGGGCATGGTGGAAGGCCACATCGGCCCACCTGCCTAATATAGCTGAACTGGAATGGGCTGAATTCCTTGAGATATTCCGGGGAAAATTTCTCTGAGAGAGTGAAGGAGAAGAAAGCGACAGAATTTGCCGCACTGAAGCAGAAGGGAATGTTCATGGCTGAGTATGAGGCTCAGTTCGCGCGTCTTGCTATGTATGCCCCACATCTGGTAGGAACTGAAAGACTGAAGGCTAACGTTTCATGGATGGGCTCAGACCCATGTTCATTGAAAGGCTCGGACCACTCAATATTCAAACTTACACTGAGATGGTCCAAAGAGCTCAGCTGGTAGAAGACACTATGGCTAAGGTGGAAGGCATAAGGGGGAAGGACATCTCAAAGCCGACCTTTATAAAAAGGGGAGCAGTCGATACAACTGGAACTTTCCCAATAACAACAATAATAACTACAACAACAAAAGGCCAACCACTGGGAAGGACTATGGTATGGAGAAAAAGATCAAGGTAGAAGAAACAAAGACGGCGGAATATTGTAACTTTTGCAACAAGCCTGGACATAGAGCAGAAGAGTGCTGGAAGAAGGCAGGAGCTTGCCTGCGATGTGGAAATCGTGACCACAGCCTCCCAACTGTCCCATGCTAAAAGACCAAGCGGGAAGGAACCAAGGAGTGGTAAAGCATCGAGGACGCGTGAATGCAGTAACACAAGCGGAGCTCCTGAAGGAGGTATGATTGTTAAACCCATAGACTGATCTTAAGATGCTTTTCTATGAGTACATTTCTAAGTGGGGGAGATCATTAAGGAGAAATTAGAAAAGGAATAATCTAGTGGTTATACCCTAGTTCAACTGGAGGATTAAGATGGAGTTATAACAACTGTGGAAGGAAAACAAGAGTGGAAGGAACCAAATGAATAATATGGGTGGCCATAGGTGTAGATGTTGAACTAGCATCCATGATGATTGAAACAAGTTAGAGGAATTAAATCTGGAACCAACTCATGGATCATAATTATCGGGATCCAATTAATGATCTATGAATTTGGGGACCAAATTTCTTAAGTGGGGAGGGTGTAGCACCCCGGAAATTTTAATTACATAAAAATTCAAATAAATGGAAATAAATAATTTCCATAATATCAGAGTATTTAAAACATACGAACCATTATCGTATGTGCTAAAACACATCGGAAAATTTCGTAAAAATTATAAATCACCCTAAACATTATTACTAAATGTTTCACAAAGAAATTTGTGCCAAGAAAATCAGATCATCCATGTTTAAAGTGTTTCGTGACCTATTATCATAATTCATGAATAAGTCGTTAAATCATTATCACACGTACGTGGATGAGTCAGAAAATAAAAAAAAATCATATATGGACTTCAAATAATATCCTCTAATGACCCCTCAAGAAATTTGGTTCAATAAAAATCATTTGGGCTAGGTTTGAGAGTTATTGTGATCGATTATCTAAATAAGGAAACAAGTCAAAAACCGTTAACACGGAAATACGACGTAATAAAAAATTTAAAAAAAGTGTTGGGGAGACTTCCGACATTATATATTGATGACCCATTATCATAATTGGGCCATGGGCATCATTTGGCCCAAAAATCAATAAACTAGAAAATACATAGAAATTCGTAACCATAAATAAGCTGAAATTAAAAAGAGGCAATTAGAGTTGAATTAGGATGCAATCATGCATTCATGGCAACCCAAATTCGTGCCTAACTATGAGGGGAGGTTTCCTAATGCCTCACACACTCAAAGGGAGGAGGAAATCATCAAAAATAGGAAACCAACATGCCAATCCCGAAATCCTCTTTTCCTAGTTATAATAGGACTCCTAAACACCATGGTTACTTAATACTCTTCACCCAAACCCTAGGAACGAATTAGAACCTTCTAGGGTCGTGTGTGGAGGAGCTCTTGGTGGCTGAGGAGCTGTGGAACGACCACAAGAAGCCGTTCTTCTTCCCCTTCTCGTCTGCTGCGACCTGCACAAACCACCCTCTTGAAGTCGACCAATGGTGAGTCAAACCTAAACCAACCTTACAAGGCCTATACCCTTGGAAAGAGGGTCAAGTCTACGTTCTAACCGAAGTGGAATGCCCAAATTCCATGCAGTATACATGGAGTAGTAAGCATTTTCCTCCAAGTGGTCTGAACACTGATTTTCTGGAATAATGGGACTTCTTCAACCCAAAAGGTAGGTTTTCTCGGGCCAAATCTTAACATCTATACCAATGTGTAGAGCATCAAGTTAACTTTCATTTCCCACTGGTTTCATCGAATTTCATTTAGTAGATTTTGAATTATAAGCGTTTTGCCAAAGTCGCGCACTGTTAGAGCTTTTCCCGTTCTTAATATGTTGCACGTGTTTAAATACCGAATTAGAGAAAACTCATAACATGAAAGTTATTCTACTATTGTCCTTGTCAGGTTTTATGTTGAACGTTTTGTCTAAATCGCATTAGTTAGAGAGTTATATGCGTGGTAATAGGGTTGTTGCATAAAACTACGTCTTCAAGTTACCCTTGGTCTGACCTTGTGTTCCCCGTGATCAAAGCCTATCGAAACCATCTTTATTGTTCAATTACGATTTACTGGAAGTACCCTAGTATGTCTAGGTTATTTTAAAACTGGTTTCGTTATTTTTCACGCACCGTGCAATTTGTTCTCTAGTTTAGAACAACCCTATGTCAAAAGAAGGAAAGACAGGTCCGCAATCCAAGGCACTATCCTTGCTCTGTCTGAGCAAGGCACAGACCTGTGAACACGACGGCCCGATATGTTGCTTTCAGAGGGTTGATTGCGACATACCCCTTGTCGCCTTCTCAAGGCGACATGCGTTCCGTCACTATCCGGCTACCTGATCTGATGACCCTGTCGCGATGCTCACACCCCTGTGTCGCCTTCTGGGCCCGACCTGTCGCCTTCCTTATATGGCTATGTCGCGATCTCAGGATTTTTACCTGAAACCACGTGTTTTCTTACAAAGTTTTTCGTATATACCCGAGGTCTGTATAAATGTGATATTTGCTGTGTAAGTTACCTGTCTTGGGTCTGATCATTACATGATTGTTGTTTAATGGCTTAAAAGCGATTAACCCATTTAAAAAGCTTTAATTACATGGATGCTATTCTAAGTGCTCCTTAAATGTTATGATCCATTCATGTTTCTTGTGATTTAATCTTCCTACTGTTCTACCATGTTTAAATGATGAGTTATCATAAAATCTTGCAAACCATGATGAGTTAAAGTGCATAGTTTTATTCCATGTTATATTGTCAAGTGCTTCCTGCGAGTTTGAGACCGATGGTTTGAGAATTGAGACACGCGTACCGCACTACACACTAGCACTGTTAGGTAGCCTTTTCTTGGAAATTGGAAACTCTCTACCAGTCATTCCGAATCGGTAGACTAGAGACCTTTTCACCAAGGCCTCCGTAAATCTCCTCTGACCATGGATTCCCACATGGCCGACGAGTTGGTTGTACCATTGAAGATCCCTGAGATAGCGTGCACTTCCTTTCTCTTCTTGATCTCGTGAGTGTGACTTACAAACTAGACTAAAGCCATTAATGTAAAGATTGAACAAAAGTATAATTGTACCGTTATGCTGCCAAATTTATCTCTTGACCATTGTTATCATGAATCATATTCAATTACCTATTACTTGTTCCCATCATCATCATGGACATGACATTACACCTGGTTACTTATTGAAACTCTCATTGGCCATTATCAATGACTGTGGGTATCTACATTTAAAATTTTCATGAGATGGCTGACAGGGCACGGCGTGTGTCCAAGGGCTCCAGTCTAGCCCCAATGACGGAGAGTCATAAATATACTGTTAACCATGGGGTATAATGATTACTGGCGTTGCATCTGCGCTCTGAGTACTTTCTTGCTTATTGAATGTTAGATACATAACCACATACACGTGTCCTGGTGTACATTCTTGATGGATCTTTTCTTGGTGTACATTGGTGTCTACGTGCCGGATTAGTGTTACTTGATCGTGCTTGTGAAATCTTGCTTGCTTGCTTGCGTGATATGGCCATCCTGCAGTTAATGCAATTAATGATATCTTGCGTTCTTGACATCAATTGAAATCTTGCGTGCTTGTGCAAAGTGATCTATTGCTAGTTCTATCTCGTTCACAAATCTTGTTCTATCGTAATCACTCTCTCTAGCTTGTTTTATATATCATGTTTTAACGAGTTTTTATTCGTACTTGCATATCATTCATCGTACTTGCCTAGTTCTAAAATGTTAATCACTTATATCATTGCCCGCACATTGAGATATAATCCTACTGGGCTAGTTTGCTCATTCCCTACTTTTACCCAATCTAGGTGACCATGAAGTGCAAGAGGAAGAGCAAGTCGAGGATGGGAATGCGTCCGAGTGAAGAGCGTTCCAAACATGAGTCTATCTATAGTTAGTTTATTTTGAGTGTTAGAACAATGTAGTAGGAAGTGAGGTAGTATGTACTTTTGCTTTTATTGAGTCTTAGTCCTGTATTAGTTTATCTGAGACAAATATGATATTTGAATACAATTTATATTGAGTTCAACATAGGGCCCTGTTATGATGTTGTGTTGATACACATTTAGTGCGTGCTAGCTAGAGGCTTATTTGCCGACTGTCCACGTCTCGAAATATCGACTCGAATTAATTAATAATATCTGCTGCGTAATTCTCGGGACGTGACCACTCCACTTCATAGAAACTGAAAAACAAATTGTTGACATCTTCACAAAACCCCTTCCTGACAGTAGATTCTCATCTTTAAGGAGAGAACTTGGTCTTTGTAAATGTCCTTTAGGATTGGGTTGAGTGTTAGGCATCTTCTGAGGGGGAGTTCTTTGCATCATCATATTCATTTGCTTCCTTGATTGATACTGATCATATCTCTCTCCATTTCACTTCTATTTCTTTTGACAATGAACTCTTCAACTCACATTGTGTTGAACTTCTTGGTCTATCAAATGGTGATTTGAAGAAGGACAAGTTCTGCTTGTCTGGACACTTTCACTATGCGAGAGTATATGTCTCTGCCAAGTACCAAGAAATGAATATGCAATTGTTGAGGGGGAGTTTTTGTTGCTCAAAGAGAATTATTTCTGATTTCAAAAACTTGCATATCCTTATTCTGATAAAAAGTGGTTGAAATCCTCATCTCAGGGGGAGCTAGAAAATTCACAAGTCATATCTTTTGAAAAATTCAAAAACTTTTCTTGCATTACATCAATTTCCTTGCATGATGTCATCATTCAGGTGTCTAGAGTCTCAAAATGATCCTTTGAGTGATCCACTATATTCATTTGTCAACTCTCACCTATATTCCTCAAAATCATAGAAATTCAGATTTCTTTCAAAGACTGAAGGATAATGTGTGCCTTTAATCTAAACATGTTTTTCTTTGCAATTGATGTTGGATATAGATGATGTCTTTTTTTGTCAAAAATCTCCAAAATTTGTCAATTCAACAGAGCAATGGCACATGTGCTGAGAAACTGCACACCTTCAATGAATGAAGTGCCATGTATGTCATGAAGCACTAATGCTATCTCTGTTCAAAGGGGTTCAAAATCAAAATCATATGAAAATCAAAATAAATATGTCCTATTTTTTTATGATGACTGAGTAACTGGAAATATTGGCGTCTAAAAAATGTATATTTTCATGTAAAAAGGTCATCATTTACCCCTTTGAGACTTGATAATGGATAACTCTTTAGTATCCAAGACTATAGTGTGTGAAAAGCATTAGTCCTTGAGTGAACAAGATGTATCTCATTTGATAGTTTGTTTTCAAAAACAAAATGTGTATATCATTGGAGAATTGTTTTAAAAGAATCATTCTTATCCATCATCAAATTGTCTTAAAAGGTTGTTTATTTTCAACACACTTGATTTTAGTCTAAAAGATTTTTTTTATTTCTTTGGACTTGAAGAATATGGTAGTGTGTAGTTGATTTATTAAATGTATTATATCTCTCAAATCATCATTTTAATGTCTCAACTCACTGAATGCTCATATCCTGTTGGATATTGTGTAAAACTTGAATTGTGTGAAATTTTTGCAAAATTTAACAAATGATTTTTTAGTCTCTTAAATATCCTTGAAATGATTATTCCTCCCATTGCTTGTCATTATAAAGATGTCCTAAAGCTCACTAATTTTTCCCACACTCAAATCTTAAATTTTCATCAGGTCAAGTCGATACTACTCCATCTAGTGTCGACACACTTTCACTGAGGTCGACACTCACCTCCTCTAATGTCGACACTGACCCCCTGCCAGACTCTTTTTCGCCGTGGGCGCCGGTTAAGGATTTGTTGTACCTGCGGGATAGCATACCCTAAAACCCCCTTTTTTTTCTTCTCCAGGTCGACCCGACGGTCATCTTCTTCCTGGAATCCGGCAGGTTGTTGAATCCATCTCCACCTCTTCCCTCCTCCATCCCTTCCCTGTTCCTCTTCTCTCATTCCTCTCTCTCCATCGTCCCCTATTTTCTATTCCATGGCACCCAAGCAGGTCCCTCGTCGTGGAGCAAGATCCAGGGCTACGGCAAGGCCCATTCCGGCGGATGATGCTCCTCCCTCTGAAAGGAGAACCAAGAGGCGCCATGACTCTGCAGAGCAGCCAGGGTCTCCCTCTGCATCCCCATCACTTGCTAAGAGAGGTAGGGCTTCATCTTCTGGGCGAGGTAGAGGATCTGCCTACCCTAGGAGGAAAGTTCTGGATTCCTCTCCTGAAGTTTCTGAGCAGTCATCCTCATCCTCATCATCCTCAGAATCTTCCCAACCTTCTAAGAGGACTCCCTCCAAACCACCTAGTGCCAGGAAGACAATTTTGAAACCCAGAGCAGTGGAGTTAGAAGATAGTGAATTGATTGCTGCCTTTCCTGAAGTCCTAAATTTCTTTAAATTTCAGTCTTGGAAACCCTTTATCTCAGAATTTCGCATCATCTACCCTAGACTTGTCTAGGAGTTCTACATGCATTTGGAATGCACAGATGAGGGCTACAAGTCAAAAGTCAAAGGGATTGCAATTGATATGCCTACAGACATAGCAGCTACATTTTCAAAATTCCAATGAAGGAGCAGACTACCATAACTTTGAGTTCAATCTTCATGAAGCATATACCATTTTGACTGGATTGCAGGCAGATGAGACTGATCTCAAGCAAACCCATGTCACCAAACTCAACACCAACACTTTTCCTCCAGTGTTGAGGCTTACCCATCACATCCTCACCACTATCATAACACCTCAAGGTGGTGGGAGAGACAGACTCATAGACATCCAAAGGTTTGTGCTATTCTATATGAGCAAGAACATAAAGATCAACCTTCATGTAATTATGTACCAGATCATGTCAGAGACCACTAGGGCAGATTTGCATAGATCACTTCCATATGCAGCCCATTTGACTCAAGTGTTTAAACACTTTGGTGTGTCTCTTGAGAATGAGAAGTCTGAGAAAATTCCTAAGTCCAATATTTATTGCTTTAAGTATGTTCAAAAATTCATGGGCTTTAGGATTGTGGGTGATCAAGTTAGGAGAGGGCCAGCTGCAGTAGAGGCCCCTGTGGTCCAAGAGGATCAGCCTCTAGTCCAAGAGGATCAGCCTCCAGTGCAAGAGGATCAGCCTCCAAGGCAAAAGGATCAGCCCCCAGCTCCAAAGGATCAGCCTCAAGTGCATGAGGACCAGCCCCTAGTGAATGAGGATCAGCCTCATGTAGCAGTTGAAGTTGATGTACCCATTGATGCCCCCCTTTCACCTCAACTTCAGCCCTCCTCCTCCCTGAACCCTGAAACTGAAATCCCATCTTTTTCTCCACAACCTCCAGTTCATGCATCCTCATCCTTTGGTGGACCTTCTGTTCCACCAGAGTTATACACCTTTTTAAATGACAAATTTGATGCTTTGAACACCTCCATTCAAACAATGTCAGAATCTTTTGAGTTGAGGATTCAAAGGTTGGAGAACACTGTGTCTGCCAAGTTTATTGAACAAAAAGCAGCTTCTGACCATGCAGCACAAAGGTTCAACAGGCTGATAGGCACATTGGCAGATGCTTCAGTTGAACTAAAACAGCATCAAGAGGAGTTGGAAATAGTTCTTAAGGGAATTTTGGCAAATTCCCAAGCTGATGTCTTCAACACCAAAGAAACTCTCAACCAGATTTCAAAGACCAGATTATCATTTGCTCATCTGGTTGATAACTTGGAGAGTATGAAGAATTTGTCTGCTCATATTGATGAAGAGATGTCTGCACTTAAAAAGGAATTCAAAGTTTTGAATACACCTGCTTGGTCAGCTGGTTCCTCCTCATCTTCACAGCCAAGGTCAACGGAACTCAGTGCCCTTCAAGCTACAATGTCAGAGAATTCAGAGAGAATGGAAAATCTGTTGCATACAAGACTCTCAACTATCCAAGCTCAAATGAAGTTCAGTTTGACTTCAATGGAAAAGAGACTCACGGATATTGAGACCATTTTAATACCCATTCCTCCTCCTCCTCCTCCCCATTAATGTAATTTCTTTTGATGATGTCAAAGGGGGAGAAGATAGCAAGAACTTGTAATGCTTTTTTCATATTTTGTAAATGAAATGAATAGAAATCTTTGTGTCTTCAATGTGATTGAAAACTTTTTTGAATGAATGTGAATGTGATGATTGCTTGTCAAGCTGCTTGACCTCTTTGTGCAAATAACTCACTTCTAGTAACATTGTGTCTTTCATGTGTGTGATCTTCAAATGTTACTAAAAATGTTCAAAGGTCTTTGACAAGTTTGAATAAATAAATAAAAAAAACATCACTCAGTCACAATCAATGCCTTTCTAACTGAGTGTTAAATAACCAAAGGTGCTTAAAATCACTTTTCATCAAAACTTCACTTTATATAGTTTTAAGGTTGCCATCATCAAAAAGGGGGAGATTGTTGGGTTGAGTGTGAAAACAAGTCATTTCCCCTAATATTTTGAAGATGACAAGCTGTGATTTTAATGCATAAAAATTGGAACATGTGAAATACTTCACCTAAATTACCAATATTCAAAAAGCATGTTTCCAAGCACATTAATCATTTATATTCATGATAGTACATTTATCTAATGATTTATGTGTTTATTTTCTCAGGGACAAACATTTCTTGCAAAGGTAGTGTCGACACAACCATCAATGGTGTCGACACAATGACTCAGAGCAAAGGCAGAAATGTGAAGAAAAGATCATCTAGTGTCGACACTAGTCAACGGCAGGTCGACACTAGAGACAAATTCCAGAGAAACAAGACAACAAGCTTCAATCTCAGGTCGACACCAAAGGCAGGCAGGTCGACACTAGAGAGCCTTCCCAGAAGGCCTGTTTTGCTGTCTGGGACAGCAGGTCGACACTGGATCATCTCAGGTCGACACTAGAGATCTCTCCCAGGGAATTGTTTTGCCAGTCTGGGACAGTGTGTCGACACACCTCAAGGGCAGGTCGACACACTCCGGAATCTCTGTGACTTAAACTTTGTCCTGGACACGTGGCACCTTAGGGATTTGGTGGATAAGCCTTGGATCGTGTGCCCACGACCCCCAAGGGTACACTTGGACTATTAGGGGTATAAATACCCTCCTATTGGCCATCCAACACAAGAGAACCCTTTCAGAGCCTCCCAGAAGTCCCATTGGCGGCTAGAAGGTTCTGCCTCCCTGTTCTGGCCTTCCTGGTGCTTCCTCAAGCCAAATCCTCATCTGCTCAAGCGTGAGAAGTGGAGATTGATCGTTGAAGAAGCAATTGGATTATCTCAAGGAAGCAGATCAAGTAGAAGCCGATTCCTGTGAAGAATTCAAGGAAGATCTTGAAGATCAAAATTGCAGAGCATCGCCCAGGAACTTCCAGAGATCAAAACACTTCACAATTCGACCTTCTACAAGGGAGTACATCTGAAGAGAAAAGCTATCAGTTCAATTCTCATCTTCATTTCTCTCTTCTGAGTAATTCTGAGATTGTGCATGGGTTGTTGCATGAGTCTCATGAATTCACTCTTGTTGGACTAGATCTTTTGCTAGAGGATCTGAGTCTTGTGTTTTTCTAGCAAGTTGTTTGTGAGCCATCGAGCTCAGTGGTGTTTGAGTCATTGTACTCAAGGTGTATGTTGAGCAGTCTTGCTCAGGGTCTAGAGTAGTCTTGCTCTAGAGGTCGTGTGAGTTGTAAACTCAAGGGTTGGAGTTGTCAAGCTTCAGTGGGTGTGTTGTACCCAGGTTGGTTAGTGGATCCTCACTGTGTGAGGGGTGGATGTAGGAATCACATGGTGTGATTTCCGAACCACCTAAAAATCTTTGTGCATTGATCTGATTGTGGTTTGAACTTATCCTTCGTTAGATGCATGCATAGGATCGTTTGAATTCATCTAATCAATTTGTTCACACACACTTCATTTGCACAACTCACTCAACTTATCTTCAAATCTGTGAAATCTGTTTTTCAATTCGCCTCTGATTTAAGAGTTGTTAAAATTGGTTAAGCTTCCGCATTAGTAGGCCTAGATCTATTCAACCCCCCCCCTTCTAGATCTTGTCCTCACCTTTTATCGATCCTTCACTTTGCTATCCAAGAATTTTGTGATCAGCATATACAAACTTTATGTTATGTAATTTCATTGTGAATACTTGTAAACTAAGTGCCTTTATGACATGGCAACTATGTTGGTATCAGATGAATGGAAGAGCTTGGCTTTGATACCACTTGCTGGTATCAGATGAATGGAAGAGCTTGACTCTGATACAACTTGTCTGATCAAGATGGAGCTTTAGATGTCCTAGAGGGGGGTGAATAGGATTTCTTGCACTGTTATCTAAAAATAAATCACACTAGATAGTATCGTTAGTATTTAGTGTGGTGTGTGTGAAACAAGTGCACAAAGTATTTATCCTGGTTTGGACCTTCTATCAATCAGGAGTCCTACGTCCAGTCCCCAACCACCCCTTGGGATTTTGACTAACTACCAAGAACACTTGGCCTTCTCTCAACCTGAGAGGTATTACAACCCACTTGCACCTAAGAAAGTCTGCCCTTCACAGAGGGGTATTACAACCACATGCAACAGTAGGTCTGCCCTTCACAGAGGGGCACTACAAGGAACAAACCTCCTGCTAGTTACAATACAGAAATGAATGCCGGTGTGTCTGCTCTAAGGGATGAGCAAACACAAACGGTCAGAAAGAGTTGTACAAATAGGAAAGACTACTCTAACTCTTTCTGACTAACAGTGGACTGAGAAGATTTAGAACAACAGAATGCCACCCAAAAGAAAACTTTTGAATGCAAGAGAGCTTGGAAGTCAAAGCTTGAACAGATGGCTCTCTTGAGATCTTATGTGCTTCTCTCTTTTCTTTCTTAGTGTAGAATGTGATTGTAACATCTTGGGTTTTTTGGCTTTCCGTTGTGTGGGGGATGACTGGCCTTGTCGCGGCAGAGGTGGCCGTCGCGATAGTCATCCCTGTTGCGACCACCTTTGGCGTCGCATTCTTATCGCGCCCGGTCAACGGGTCGCGATTGCTTTCTTCTTTTCGGTCGTCTGACGCATGTCAGGATGGCAGGCATGGCAGACTGACCTGTCGGGCTGTCGCGGCACCCCGGTTGGGCGCATTCTAGTCGCGGTATGGGCGGCCGTTGCGATAAGGTTTGTATTGTGACTCCCCGCCCCGTCGCGTTCTGGGGGGCGGAGGTTAAAAGCCTTGGCCGGCACCCCTTCCCCCTCTTTTGGCATTTCTCCTTCCTTCACCTCCCCGAGGAGGAGAAGTTCCCCATCTCCTTCTCCGGTGGCTTGGGCTTGGCGGAGCGGCGGCGGCTCATGCGGAGCGTTGGTGCGTTGTCTTGGAGCGAGGAGGAGGCGGCCGTGGTGTCGTGAAGACCCTTCGTGGGTTCGTTCTTCATTTAATCGGTAGGGATTTCTAGAACTCTTCCCATTCTGGGTGTTTGGGAGTCTCCTTGTGTGAATCCATGTCTTTACAGCTTTCACCATGCTCCCGTCCCCATGGTTGTGTGTTTTGTAGTGTGTGGGCAACCCCAGGATGTGGTATCCCAGCGGTCTGCCTTCCAGCTGATGTCGTGACCGCCGAGTGCATCGCGACATCAAAGAAGGCGGCGCCCCGATCGAACGCGACCTTATCGTGGCTCTGGTGGCCGTAGCGATAAGGCTCGTGTCGCGACCCGGTTGCCCGTCGCGACAAGGGTGTTGTCACGATGCGCTGCCTGGTCGCGACAACGTTGTCGCAGCCTGTTTTCCTGTCGGGACAAGGTGTTGTCGCGGTGCGCTTTCCTGACGTGACCTGGGTCTTGTCGCAGTGGCCCTGACCATCGTGATGGTATCGCGATGGCTTAGGAGGGCGCGACAAGACCTGGTCTGCCTCGGGTGTTTTTGTGGCCACAGTTGGCGTGTCGGGTGTGCCCCAAGGCAAGGTGTGCCCTTAGGACCTTCTGGTGGGAATACGGCAAGTTGTCTCCCTGCGTTCACTGATCGAAGGTGACACCTTCGTGGCCGTGTCCTAGCGGCGTCACTAGGAGGCTCGCGTCTGTCTAATAATCGATGGTCTGGCTGCCAATTGATTATTAGCAGAGCGTTGGTTTCTATTCTGCCTGGTGGTGTTCCGGTTTCTCAGGCTGTGCTGTGTGTGCCGACGTAGGCCGATGGCCCTTATGGGCGTTTTTGGAACGGGTGCCGTGCGTGCATGTGGCCGCTGGGCTTGTCTTGGTTATGAGCCAGCGGTGCCATTTCTGTGGTGGTTGCCACAACAGTGTTCTCATTCGTCCAGTGCTCGACACTTGAGGGCTTGTCCGCAAGACAGGTTGTTACCGTTACCTGGGACCCCTAGCCCCGCGTGTCTGTGTCAGAGGGAGTTGCTCCGGGTGGCGGGCGTGCTCAAGTCACGGACTTGGAGCAGAAGGGGAAAACGGTGGGGCAGCGGCGTGAGCCGTTTGTAGAGCTCTCTTAGCTGGGTCTGGGATGTCGAGATTGTTGTGGTGCTCGTTCGGTGCAGACCAGTTAGTCCTTCTCACTGGCACGCTCTGCGTTTGTTCCGGAGCCACGTAGGGAGGTCAGGCGTGGAGCCGCAGTTCGGCCGGACTGCGGTGGTTGTGGTTGCTTAGTCCACGCGTCTCACTCTGACGAGAGGGGAGAACTGGACTAAGGCACCAGTGGCGGTAGTTTGGTTGTTCTTGCTGTGACATTGTTTCACACACAGTTTCCGAGCTTGTGTTCTCGTTACCCTGGTTTACATGGTGGTTGTAGCCTAGCCATGTCTCCCTTCCTTGAGTTTTGTCGGTTGGCCTCGTGGGCCGTGTTCAGTGGCTTTTGCTTTCTACGGGCTCTTTCGGGGTGCCTCGGGTAGGCACTCGACTGTTGTTTCAGTAACTCATTCCTTGGTGCCGTCTTTGGTGGCACCGGAGTGTGTAGTTCCCTGACCTCGTGGAGTGTCTGAGGTGCACCACTTGGCTGCTGTGTTCTGGTGGTGTTTTCCAGAACTGTTTGTGTTATCCTAGTGAGGGGTTTCTTTCCCTCTGGGACTATTGCTGTACTCGTTAAAGTCTTCCGCTGTGTTGCCTCCTTGGTTTGAGACCTTTGTTGTCTGGTTGGTTGCCATTGCGTTACCTCGAGGTTGAGGTGCATCGCTTGGTTTCCCTGTGTTCTGGTGCGGTTTTCCAGAACTGTTGGTTGTTGTCCTGGTGAGGTTCGCTCTCAGGACTGTTCCAGGCTTGTTTCTGCCGGTTGTTGTGCTACCTCAGGGTTGAGGTATGCTAGTGTTGTGTTGGCCGTTGCGTTCTGGTGGATTTTCCCAGAACGGCGCCTTGGTGGTTCTGGTGGAGGTTCTCCCAGAACCAGTTGTGTTGTTTCCGCTGTCTACGGTGTTCTTTCTGTTGGCTGGTTGTTTGGGCTGTGTTCTTGTGATGATTTCCAGGCCGGCTCTTGGCGCTTTGGGTGGAGTTTCCCCCCCAAGTTGTCTTGTGTTTGTTTTACTTGTCACTGCTCTCTCTCTATGGAGATGAGCTGTCGCTGTTTTCGGTTAGACTGTCTGTGTTACAGTCTACCTGGGTGCTGTCGGTCAAGGTGTGCTCCCTCTGACCGTGTGTCTGGCCGTGGTGCTAGCCAATTTGTCTTCCTGATCATTTTTCGGGTTTCCCAACTGCACTGGTGGGACTTCGTGTGTCCCAAGGATTGGGAGGTTGGCTTCGTTTCTCGCGCCCTGTGGGCTCTGCCAGATGTTGGTCTGGTGAGTGCCATGGGTGTCTGGCTGGTTGTGCTTCTGTGGAAGTGCCAGTCTCGTTTAGTGGTTTTCCCTTGCGTGTGGAATAGACTCGTTGTGAGGGTCTCCTTCCCCTGCTTTCCGTTGGTTGCTCGGGGTGGTGGTGCTGGCAGGGCAGTTGGTGCCGTGTTTTTGCACTGTGGCGGCCTTTGTGGTGAAGGTCCCTCCCCTTGTACTGTCTTGAGGTTGAGCTGGTAGCTCCCCTCGTGCGCGTGGTTTTCCTTGTGGTGAGATAGGTTGTGGTGACCTATTGTCCCGTCTCTTGTTGTGCTGGTTTCTTGTTGCCTGACTGGACGATGTAGGGCAGCGTGCCCTGTGTTCAGTGTATGGCAGCACCGGTTTGTTGTGGTTTGGCTTGCGCATGCAAGCATCGTCTCGGTGGGTGTTTTCGCTTGTGCCTCAGCTGTGCTTGGAGGTACTTGTCGCCGTTTTGTGTGTGGCCCTCTCCGTCTGCGTGGTGGGAGCGGTGCCATGTGTTGTGGGCTTCTCAGAGCCAATGTATTTGTTGCACTCTTGAAGCTACTAGATTTTCGTGTGATTTCTCTTATGTGGGTCTCTAGTGGAGAGTCCCTTTCGGTTGGCTTTGGGTCATTTCAGGCCGTTGGTGCAGTTGGGTACTGTACCTTGACCGTGTTTCTTTTCGATGTTTTGTGTCCCTGTGCCTTGAGGGTTCATGGCCAGTGTGGCATGTTCTACCCTTTGTGGCTTGCGGTTTCTTGTGGGTGGCTTTTGGCAGGTCTCTTGTGGAGAGTCCCTCCTGTTAGCCGTGTTGTTTCGGCCATTGGTGCAACCGTGTTGCATCTTGTCGAGTTTTGGTGCTTGTGTGGCACCCTGTGATTGTGCTCAGGTGGTTTGTGTTGTTCTGTATGGAGCCTTGGTGCATTGTGTTGCACCTTGGGTGGTTCCTGGTGCTTGCGTTGGCACTGTGTTTTATGTCGTGTGTCTTGATCATAAGCGTCGTGCGCCTTTTTGCGAGTCTGCTCGGTGTTCGAGGCGTTGAGCTTTCTGCCTCTGGGACACATTGTGCTGGCCGTGCCTTATGGCTGTACCGTTACCGCTGTGGGGTGGCTGCTTTGCCTTGTGTAGGTAGCCCTATCAGTCACCAGGCTTTGGTTGTGGCCCGTGTCTGGTTGGGGTTCCCTGTTTTATTTTGGAGCCCCCTGAGGTCGACATGTTGTCCTCGACCTCTGCAACTATTTCGGTTCCTGTGTGGTTTGCCAATGTCTCGGGATGCTTGGCTTTGCCAACATCAGACGTCTTCTTTGGTTTTGCCTCTGTGCGTGTGTCTGTGGAGAAAGTATTTTAGCTTTCTGTGGATCCACAGTCATTGCGTGTCCTTGTTGGACCACAAGGACAATCTGGGTGAGATCTAGTGGTGCCAACGGACACTATCTTGCTCGTCGTGGGCTCTCCACGTGCGTGTTTTCCGCTTGGTTTTCGGTCACCATTAAGAAGCACTCGTTTGTCCTTGTCGTAGGTACTAGCTATTGCTAGTTGTGCGGAGCCATTCAGCGGAGTCTTGTGGATGACCTCTTGGCGTTTTTCTCGTTCTTCCGTCAATAGCTGGGACCTCTGTCTAGTCGTTGGTGACAGAGTGAGTTACTGATCAGTTGGTCTCAACAGCGTGGTCTGTTGAGGGCTCAGTCGTGGTTTTCAACTGGCGGTTTTCGTGTTTCTGGTCGGCTTGGTGCGCGCTGTGCCTGTGGAGTTGTCGACATCTACTTGTGTGCTCAGCACCGTTGTTGTGCATTCTGTGACCTGTCAGATGTCTGGTTAGGCACTCCCTTGTGGCAAGGTCGTGGTGGTGACCACCGGGAAGTCGCGGTGCGACTTAGTGGTCCTTTGCACCTGTTGTTTTCTCCGACCGAGTTTCGCCCTTGATTTCGAGGACGAATTTTTTTTTTTTGTTGGATGTATTGTAACATCTTGGGTTTTCTGGCTTTCCATTGTGTGGCAGATGACTGGCCCTTGTCGTGACGGAGGTGCCCGTCGTGACAGTCATCCCTGTTGCGACCGCCTTTGGCGTCGCGTTCTTGTCGCACCCGGTCAACGGGTTGCGACTGCTTTTTACTTTTCAGTCGCCTGACGCATGTCAAGATAGCAGGCGTGGTAGATTGACCTGTCAGGCTGTCGCGGCACCCCGGTTGAGCGCGTTCTGGTCGCGGTCTAGGCAGCCATCGCGATAAGTTTTGTATCGCGACGCCCCGCCCCATCGCGTTCCAAGGGAGGGAGGCTAAAAGCCTTGGCCGGAACCCCTTCCCCCTCTTTTGGCATTTCTCTTTCCTTCTCCTCCCCGAGGAGGAGAAGTTCCCCCTCTCCTTCTCCAGTGGCTTGGGCTTGGTGGAGCGGCGGCAGCTTGTGCTGAGCGTTGGCGCGTTGTCGTGGAGCGAGGATGAGGCGGCCGTGGTGTCGTGAAGACCCTTTGTGGGTTCGTTCTTTGTTTAATCGGTAGGGATTTCTAGAACTCTCCTATTCCAGGTGTTTGGGAGTCTCCTTGTGTGAATCCATGTCTTTACAGCTTTCACCAAGCTCCCCTCCCCATGGTTGTGTGTTTTGTAGTGTGTGGGCAACCCTGAGATATGGTATCCTGGCGGCTACCGTCCAGCTGATGTCACGACGCGCTCACCGAGCGCGTCGCGACATCAGAGAAGGCGTCACCCCGATCGGACGCGACCTTATCGCGGCTCTGGTGGTCGTTGCGATAAGGCTCGTGTTGCAACCCGGTTGCCTGTCGCGACAAGGGTGTTGTCGCGATGCGCTGCCTGGTCGCGACAAGGTTGTCGCAGCCTATTTTCCTAGTGTGACAAGGTGTTGTCGCGACGCGCTTTCCCAATGCAACCTGGGTCTTGTCGCAGTGGCCCTGACCGTCGCGATGGTATCGTGATGGCTTAAGAGGGCACGATAAGGCCTGGTCTGCCTCGAGTGTTTTCATGGCCACAGTTGGCATGTCGGCGTGTGCCCCAAGACAGGGTGTGCCCTTAGGACCTTCTGGTGGGAACGCGGCGGGTTGTCTCCCTGCGTTCACTGACCGAAGGTGTCACCTTCGTGGCCGTGTCCTAGCGGCGTCGCTAGGAGGCTCGTGTCTGTCTAATAATCTATGGTCTGGTTGCCAATCGATTATTAGCAGAGCATTGATTTCAGTTCTGCCTGGTGGTGTTCCGGTTTCTCGGGCCATGCCGTGTGTGCCGGCGTAGGCCGATGGCCCTTCTGGGGGTTTCCGGAAGGGGTGCCGTGCGTGCCTGTGGCCGCTGGGCTTGTCTTGGTTACAAGCCAGCGGTGTCATTTCTATGGTGGTTGCCACACCAGTGTTCTCTTTCGCCCGGTGCTCGGCACTTGAGGACTTGTCTGCGAGATAGGTTGCTACCGTTACCTGGGACTGCTAGCTCCGCGCGTCTGTGTTAGAGGGAGTTACTCTGGGCGGCGGGCGTGCTCAAGTCACGAACTTGGAGTAGAAGGGGAAAACGGTGGGGCAGCGGCGTGAGCCGTTTGTAGAGCTCTCTTAGCCGGGTTTGGGACGCCGAGGTTGTTGTGGTGCTCGTTCGGTGCAGACTAGTTAGTCCTTCTCACTGGCTCACTCTGCGTTTGTTCCGGAGCCACGTAGGGAGGTCAGGCGTGGAGCCGCAGTTCGGCCGGACTGCGGTGGTTGTGGTTGCTTAGTCCACGCGTCTCACTCCGATGGGAGGGGAGAACTGGACTAAGGCACTTCTAGCGGTAGCTTGGTTGTTCTTGCTGTGACATTGTTTCACACACAATTTCCGAGCTTGTGTTCTCGTTACCCTGATTTACACGGTGGTTGTAGCCTAGCCGTGTCTCGCTTCCTTGAGTTTTTTCGGTTGGCCTCATGGGCCATATTTAGTGGCTTTTGCTTTCTACGGGCTTTCTCGGGGTGCCTCGGGTAGGCACTCGACTGTTGTTTCAGTAGCTCGTTCCTTGGTGCTGTCTGTGGTGGCACCGGAGTGTGTAGTTCCCTGACCTCATGGAGTGTCCGAGGTGCAGGGTGGTTCTGCTTGTGGACACTCGACCTTGTGGAGGTCTGAGGTGGCCGTGCCTGTGGTGAGACATTGCTTTTCTCGTGGTTGCTTGGTGTCTCTCGTGATGACACTTGGTTGTCCCTCTCTGACCTCGTGGAGGTCTGGGATGTTGGTGCTTGTGTTGTGAGACTCTGGTCTCACGTGGTTGCTCCGGTGTTCCGTGAGCTTCTTTATCTCGGCGGGTGTGTGTCGAGGGTTTGCTTCCGCATTGTGTTGCTCTGGCCCAACCCTAGTTGTGGGTCGTGGCGTTGCTCTTGTTGCTTCTGCATGTGTTGAATCCGCCGGTTCTGTGGGAGTCGTCTTTGGCCTGACCCAGGTTGTGGTCGAGGTTTTTCTCTGTTCCACTGCTTTGTAGTACTCTGTGGTAGGTGTTTCTCACTTTACTGCTTTGTAGAGTAGTTTTGCTTCCGCTTGTTGGAGTTCCTGCTGCTTTGGCTGGTAAGGGACTGGTTATCCCTACTGAGCCTTGTTCGCGAGGCTCACTCCCCTACTCTCTTCAGGTAGGGACTCGCTGTCGCAGGAGTTCGTTGCTGGACGGTCGTGGTGGCAGTTTGTTGCACCGTGTGTTGCCAGCAGTGTGAGTTGTGAGCGTGAGTGCTCTTTGTACCATGAGTTGAGAGTGGCCTTTTTGCAAGTCCTCGGGGTGTGCCCCTTAAAGACTGCACCTTCTTTCTGTACCTGTACTTTTATTTGGGACATATTGTACTTAAATTCTTTATTAATGTATAGTCTTTCTTGATATAGTTATTTGAATTCATTGCTTATCTCACTGGACTAAATTCTAACCCTTCCGGGTCTTCGGATCCGTGGGTGGCGACACGACCTTCGGGGGTCCCTGGCAGGGGTCCGGGAGCTCGGGTCGTTACAGTGATTCTGTATGCTCATACGCTTATATGTTACACTCTTTGTCTATTCTTTTTGTTGGTGTATATTTCTTTCAAAACTCCAGCTTCATATGCTTTAATCTTCCCGTTTGAAAGTAGCGGATTGAATTTGAAAGTTGGGTCTTGAGACTTGAGACAGCTGAGATGTCCATCATCAAATATTCAACCATTGAGTCTCAACGGCTTCAAGCTATGCAGATAGCTTCATGGTGTTGAGCAACTATCCTTTAGAAGATTTGTTGAACAACTATCTCTTTAAAATATTATGTTTTTACTATGACAAAACCTTTTAAGACTCTCTCTACAAACAAATCTATTGAAATACAAGAAATATGACTTATATAATACTGTATATCAACACTATCATGAAATTTCTCTAAGTCCACAGCGTACTATGTACCATACTAACTCCGACTGTGGACTACGACTCCAGAAAAGTCGAAGTGTTGAACCATCTGTGAACTATACTCCGACTCTTTGAAATGTCGAAGTCTGTTAGTACTCCGACTTCTTGGAAGTCGAAGTCTAGACTCCGACGCTCTTAAAGTCGAAGTAAGATATCGATTGATGAACACTTTCACTCCGACTTCTGAAAAGTCAAAGTCCTCTTACTCCGACTCCTGAGAAGTCAAAGTCTCTGTATTATACTCCAACTCCTTGAAAGTCGAAGTCTATTATTGTTTGCACTCCGACTCCCCAGAAGTTGAAGTATGACCGATTGATGCTTTTATCACTCCGACTTTCCAAAAGTCAAAGTTTGTGATCAGTCTCACTGTGACTTCTGTAGAGTCAAAGTTCATCTTGTATCTTTTTCTCTTTGACTCCAACTTTAGGAAAGTCCAAGTACACTATCAACTTCTATGTACTTGATAATTTCTGTATGAATTTGTCATTTCATTAAATCCATGAAATCTTGATTTTAAGTAATTCAATATGTTTGTTATCCCTATGGGATCTTTTACAGAATGAATAAACACTTACATATCCTACATTTAAATATTCTGTTAGGTAGGATAATTTATATTCAAAATGACCACATAAAATATCTTTGAAAAGATCTAAATTAACTATACAAATTGGTCTCTTGCTTTTTTATCAAAAGTTCAGTTCTTCTCCCTTTTGACAGTTGCCTTGCAGTAAATGCGATGGTAAGTATAAGCTGCATGGGGTATCTGTCAGAGTTCACCTACCACTGTCAGAACCTCCCCTTACCTTCAGGATGCAACTGTCTGTCTGCTTTTTTATTACACTGAACATCTGTCCATCCGAGGTTCTTTATACTTTACATATTATTCCATCTCACCTACCTCCAAAAGTATGGAGGCATCTTTTTCTGTCTTGTCCTTTATTGAAGAACATTTATGAAGCATGCTTTGCTATCAGTCTTCACCATGGAGTTTTTGCAGAACAATTAATGAAGACCGTCTATCAAGCTATGAAGCTACAAACATAGCTTGAAGATGTTGGAAATCCAAAAGCTGAAGGACTGATGAATATAATAAAAGTTTCAAAAGTATATACATCCAAAGGATCAACGGCTACTATTCAAATGACTAGTTCTCTAACGGGTAGTTTCAAACGGAAACTATAGCTTCTGAAGCATATATAGAAGCTGGAGTTTTGAACAAGACACTAACTCAGACAGAGAGACAGCAATACTCTCAACTCCCATCTGAATTTGCAAGCAAGAGTCTCCACAAAGCCTTCTACTGAATTGAAAGAAAGAGAGCTACTTCCTCAGTCCGCAACTTCGAAGCTCTCTAGTTCTTAGAAGTCTTTTTCTCTGTTGGGTGGCATTGTGTAACTACAGATCTTCTCTTCAGTCCACCCTTAGATTCAGAAAGGGTGTAACACCCGGGAAATCCAGTAATTGAAAACTAGAAATAAATTGAAATAAATAAATTCCATATTATCAAAATGGTAGAACTTACGTGCAACAATCGTACGTGAGAGAACATATCAAAAAGTTTTTTAAAAATTATAAATCAACCCCAAACATTATTCCTAAGCATTTCACGAAGAAATTCGTGCAACGAAAAAATCTGATTGGCCAAGTGTACGTCACAATGTGACTAATTACCCAAATTAGAAAACTAAGTCGAAAAATCGTTAACACGACCATAAATTAAATAAACATGTTGGAGAGACTTCCAACATCATGTAGTGATGACCCATTATCAAAATTGGGCCAATGGATCACTTTTGGCCCAAGAATAAAATGGAGTAAGAAAAATACCCAAAATTTGTACTTATAATTATGTGGTAATTGGGAAGGGCAAATTAGGGCTTAAACTAATGCTATTAGCCAAGCATAGTAAGCCAAATCGTGGCCAACCACACTAAGAACCTTCCTATGTTGTAGCTACTTCAATTGGGAGAAGAAATCCCAAATTTTGGAAGGTGCCAAGCAGATTTTTCAGCCACCTTTCCTAACACCATTAGGACATGGAATTAAACCCTAAAACTATAAGAGATCGTCATAAAATGTTTAGGGCAAGTTTGGCATTGAGTTGGGGTCGTAAGGAGCAAGCTATGGCATAGGAGGAGAGGAGAACGGCTGGGGAAAACCGAGGTTCTTCCTCAACCTCGCTCTGCATTGACTGGGCATTTACATCTCTTAGATCCGTCAAAAGGTAGATGATCTTGGGCCGAAGCTAAATGAAACTTATACCATCTTGTAGTGCTGCATGTCTAGTTTCATATGCAAGTGATTTGTCCAATTTTCATGGTGTATCCGTCGAGTTATAAGTGTTTTCCCTAAGTCCCGCAAGTCTGTCCCGATTCTTGTTCATGCTAGTTTGCATGCCTAATGAGACCAAATTGATCTGGTCCAAAGGCATAGATCTCATCTTCTTGATGTCCCCTACAAGTTTCATGTTCACCATTTTGGCCCAAGTGCCCTAGATAGAGAGATATAAGCGTTGCTAGAGGATCGCTGCCTATTTCCTGCGTTTTCGGTTTGAGTTTTGAATCGCGACTGATCAAGGCGACGCGATTCCATCGCCTGGTATCGCGACAGTCTTGACCGTCATGATTCACTAAAAGGCGACCGACCATTCTGTCACATTTTCCTGTCTGACCAGTGAACCACCTGCATGGAACTATGCGCTGCATGGTTTTCAGCGCCTATCTGATTCGCGATGTGGACCCCCGTTGCGATTCAGCCGGTTTTCCCGCTCAAGGATTTTAGGCGATTTTTATATTCTTATTTTAAACGCATTTCATGAACACAACGGGGTAACCCGTCGCGATTCAAACATAAAGGCGACGATAGAGGCCATCGCGATTTGGGTTTTCACTGGTTAGGCTTGTTTCGATCGTACACAGTGTTATTAAATGCGTCGACTATGTCCGATGTATATTCCAAGGCCTACCCGAGGCCTGTTTGTAGATGGTGTTTTTCTTGGAAAACACGATCCCACAAAGGAATGATTTAAAAAAAGAAGAAAGATTTTTATGAATATAATGAAAAGAAGTGGCGAGAAGGGGTGGAAAAGAGGAAAAAAACAAAAAACGAAAGGTGCGTGTGTGCACAGGATGGAGGTGTGATCTCCAGGCACGCGAGGGTGTCAAAGGAAACGGGCGGAAAGGAAATACGTGGTACTTACCTTCACCCGAAGATCGCGGGAGAGTGTGTGCGGGTCCTTCTTACTCCTTCCATCGGCCGGCCGACAAAAGAGATTTAGCTCCAAATGAGGTTACCTTGCAAAAGAGAAAACAACAAGAAAATGTGACAGATTGATTAGACTTGAGAAGTGTAGCAAAAGTTCAAATGAGATAAAGTAAAAAGCATTAAGTGGGTGTTAACACACCTTGTGGGGTGGTGTTAAAACCCTAAAAAAATGGGAAGGGAGTAAATGATGTGAGTGTGTGTGAAAAGTAATGTGATGAATGCATTACGTGAAATAGAGTAAAAAGTGAAGGGGAAGAGAGTGAAAGACGGCGATGTAGCCCGCTGCTTGGATGGATGAAGTGGACGAGGAAGCCATCTCCCGCTTTGCTCCAATGCGCATAGGCAAACGTCGACTCTGAACTCCAGGAATTGGTCGGATGACGTGGCTTGGAATGGGGGGTGCTCCTCCTCGATTCGAAGTTAGGTTCCAATCCGGCAGGGCTTCGCCGTGATGCACTAACTCTCTCTTCAATCCGGCAGGGCTTCGTCTTAAGCCTTGGATCCCCTTTTCAAAACAATGGCCTCGGCGGTTTATTTATAGGCAAAAGTCTTGAATCGTGTCGGGTATAGTGGACGCCTACAAAATAGATTCGCGTCCGATCAAGCCGCCGTAATTTAAAAGATTCGCTTGATTTGCTAATCATAGCGTATAGATATGATTCAGAATCGCGTCTGGTATAACCGCCGCGTTTTCCAACTGAATCGATCTTCTGACAGAATCGATCTTGATTTGACAGATGGTCTTTGAAACGTGGTGACTTAAGTGGACGTGATTCCATTTCGCCATGATTCAAGACGTGGGAGCTCTTAAATGCCGCAGCTTTAGGGGCATGGCTTAGGCTTAGGTTCTGAATCGCGGTGGCTTGATCAGACGCGAATAAAAATAGAGTAGGTTACAAAATGTGGGAGCTCTTAAATGCGGCGTTGTTAGGGTGTACGGTTTAGGTTTAGGTTCTAATTGCGGCAGCTTCATCGGACGTGAATCCATTTTGAAATACGCGTCGGCTCTACCCACTGTGGATAAAACCTCCTAAATGGCATCCCCTGTACCAGACGCGATTAATTAATGTTCAACAGACCCGTTTTGGACCCCTTAGAAAAATTCCAAAAAATCCTAGAAGAATCCAGAAAAATAGGAAAATCACTCAAGAGGTTAATTGAAGAGAGCCATTTCGGGAATTTACGGTGTAACATGAAATTTACTCGATATGATGCCAAAATGGCATGTCTACACTTTTTTTACAGTGTTAAATGTTAGTCTTGCATGATATGTTCTTAAGATGCATTGTGTAGTCTATCTAATGACCTAAAACAAATCAACCCAATTAAAAACTATAAAGACTTGAATATGATTCTTAAGTACGATATGAATTGATGATCTATGTTCATTTGATTATCATCTTGTGATCTACCTTGATGTGAATGTTATAATAAGAATATGATATGAATTTGTGGAGATTACATATTAGAGTGGACTGTTTAGTTTAAGAGCTTCCATTATGCTACTTGTTTATTGCGTATGGACTTTTCTTAATTATATGCTTTTTGATGTTTCCGCAATTTGTTCATCCTTTGCATACATGACTAGGAAAGTTCCGTGACATGACACTACAAGTTTGCACGATTAGGCACACCCCTCTTGGGGAATTGGGAGCTCTCTGCTGGTCATGCCGTATTGACAGACTAGCGATCTTTTCCCTAAGACCTCCGTAAGTCTCCGTACTCTATGGATTCCCTCATAGAGACCGAGCTGGTTGTACCATGAAGTACGCTGGAGATAGAGAGCACTTGTACCATGTACGATATGTCATTAGTCATCCTCTTGTCAAGACATTAAAGAAATATGAAACATAAGATACGCCGTTATGCTGCCCAATTGATCTCTCGAGCTATTGTCATACCTTGACTCTATGAATGATCATGTTCTTATTACCTTGAGCTTGTTATAGGAAATCTATGGCCATAATGTGTATATGTTTGATCGGCACAACGTGGGACTTCGATCCATTTGACTAATGCCTATGCAATAGAGGCTCTGTCTGGTCCTGGGGAGGAGCGCCCCAACGTACTTATTAACCGCAGAGTATGGACTTGTGGTGCGTGGCATGGCACTGGAATATGTGCAAGATTTGTATGAATGTGTCTTCGTTTGATATGATATGATAAGTTTGATATGATACGTCTGATCACGTGAATATGTGATATCTGTGTGAATATGGCCAATCTTATTTATGTGATACGAACTCATTCTTGAAATCCTTGTGATACGATTCTATTCTTGAATTACCTGTCTAATACATATGAAAGTCAGTATTTGTTTCGTTATGATAATCGTTCTATTCAGCCATTTGACTTGTTAGAAATGCATGCACGTATAGCCATCATGTACTTGTTAAGATCCTACTTATTAAAATGCTAATCACGTATATTAGTGACCGCACATTAAGATGTAAATCCTACTGGGCTAGTTTGCTCACCTTATCTTCCTAAACATTTCAGGTTGTGAAGATGAGGTGCACGTTTTAATGGGGGACTTGTTCCGAGCGTGGAGTACGCTTTAGAGGGTCTTTCTATATTCTAGATTAGAGAGAGATTAGTAATCATTGTAATTTTGTCTTTCTTGAGAGTTAGATGAGACTAGTAGTGGTGAGTTGTTCTTATTTGACCTTTAGAGAATGTAACATTCACTTACAATGAATAAAAGAGTTTTATTATTGAATTATGGGCCCTATTGATATGAGTCATTGTCCTGACTTCTAAATGCTTATTTTTTCGTCACGTTCCCGATTTAATTCCGCTGCTAAAAAATTTGGGGCGTGACAGAGTGGTATCAAAGCCTGAATTTTAGAGTCCAAGGGAATAGGAATATAGAATGAAACTAGATCACATGAGTCAAAGTCTGTCATACCTAATGTGAGCTTGGGTAGAGCTATGGGTATAGGAGTCACATGTGTTATACTTAGATGTCTAACTTATATTAATATCTTGAAGGTACTTACTACCTCAATGGCTGCTGAATGAGCCTAGGCTAGAAATATGCAACAGACCTTACAGAATTTGACTCAGGCAATCCTGTAAGCCACCCAGGGTGGAGGTAACCGCAGGGCCGGTGATCTCCATAGGAATTTCCGAAGTATGGATCCACCTAGACTCGAAGGAAGTACTGACCCGAATGTTGCTGAACATTGAGTCAAAGAAATTGAAAGGATCTTTAGGGTCATGCAATGCACGGACCAAACCAAAGTATTGTTGGCGACTTTCCAATTGGAAAAGGATGTCAGGGCATGGTGGGAGTCGGTTGAGGCGGCTCTAGAAGGACAACAACTGACTTGGGCACAGTTCAATGAATGTTTCAACACCAAGTACTTTTCCGAAAGGGTTCAGGAGTGGAAAGCAGCCGAGTTTGCGGCTTTGAAACAGAGGGGTCTGACTGTGGCTGAATATGAGGCCCAATTCTCCTGTCTGTCCCGATAGGCCACTCATTTGGTTGGGACAGAAAGAATGAATGCAGAATGCTTTATGAATGGATTGAGGCCCCAGTATATCACCCAACTGGTGCCAATGGACATTCAAACCTATGCGGACATGATAAAGAAGGCTCAATTACTAGAAGATGCGATGGAGACTACTGATAGAATCAAGGGAAAGTCTGTGAAGAGAGAACAAGTTTCTGCTACCGGAAAGTATCAACCGACCATTGGGAAGAAAAGGCCCAGTGGTGGTTTTATTGAACAAGCCGAGAAGAAGCGGAAGGAATTAGGCAAGCAGTTGGTAGTGGTAAATGAGGAAAGATGCAAGCAATGCAATAAAGCTAGTCACCGATCTGAACAATGCTGGAGAGCTTAGGGGAGATGTCTGCGCTATGGGAGTCGTGACCATAGGATTTATAACTGCCCAATGCAGAAGGAACAAGACCCACAAGAGAAGCATCTGAATGGACAAAGGAGGCAAGGCCACTTACAAGCTATTCAGGAGCCTGAAGCTGTGGAAGAAGGAGCTGTGGAAGAAGGAGGTGTAGTTGAGGGTACACTTACTATTCTTTCCCGTTCTGCATTTGTTCTATTTGATACGGGAGCTAATCATTCCTTTATCTCAAACTTTGTGGACACCTGACTGTAAAACCCGTCCAATGAAATCCGGAATAGTTGTGTCAACCCCGATTGGTCCTGGCACCAATCTTATAAACCATTTGTCATCTAGTGAGGTTTTGATTGAAACAAAAAACCTACCTACAAATTTAATATGCATGGACATGGAGGGTTATGATGTGATATTAGGAGCAGACTGGTTGTCTGAACATGGGGCTAGTGTCAATTGTAAGAGAAGCCAGGTAACCTTTAGTCATTACCCAAAACTAGTGTTCTCAGGAGATAGAAACCGTAGGAGACTATCACTCATCTCTGCACTACAAGCCAAGAGGATGATGAGGAAAGGTTGTATGGCTTTTCTGGCTACTTTTGTCATCGCAAAGAAGGAAGTCAAGATTGAGGACATCCATATTGTCAGCGAGTGCGCTGATGACTTTCCCAAAGACTTGCCAGGAATTCCTCCTGAGTGAGAGGTCGATTTTACCATCGAGTTGATCCATGGAGCAGCACCTGTATCTAGGGCACCATATAGAATGTCCCCAGCAGAATTGAAGGAAGTAAAAGAGCAACTGATGGAACTGTTAGAGAAAGGATTCATCTGACTAAGCACATCACCATGGGGTGCACCTGTCCTCTTTATCAAGAAGAAAGATGGGTTGATGAGGCTGTGTATAGATTACAGGAAATTAAACCTATTAACCATCAAGAACAAATATCCTCTGTAAGACCCGGCCCTCCTGGGCCCTTTGGCCCTGTCCTCAAGGTCGCGGCAGGCACCCTGGTCCTGACATGGTCGCGCCAGGGGAGCCCGTCGCGACATGGTTTTGTGGCGACACAGGTAGGCGGCGTGTTCTTGTCACGGCGTCTGGAGGCGTCGTGACTACTTTTCTGACAGACGTGACCATTGTCTTGTCTGTCAGAATGGTCGTGTTGGGTGGCAGGTGCGTACAACATTGACGCAACCTGGTCAGCCATCGCGTTTGCTTTTCCCGGTCTTCGAGGTTTGACTACTTTTGGGGTCGCGCCGTGGGTGACCGCCGCGACATGGTCGCGACGCCTAGGGGCATTGCGACATGGTTGTTGTCACACCGGGCCGACCCGTCCCGTTTTGAGGGCCGTCGGTTTAAAACCGAAGGCGCGTCCCATTCTCCCCCTCTCACCCTCTCTCTTCTCCATCTTCCCTCTTCTCCCCCTCTCGAGCTCCCTTGCGTTTTCTCAGTGGTTCGTCGTGCTCAGGGTGCTCGTGCTGAGGTGGTGTCGTCCCATTCGTGCAGGGGACGTGTTTGTGTTGTTGGAGCGAGGAGGAGGTGGTCATTCCTACGTGAAGGCCCCAACGGGTCAGCTTCTTGTGGAGGTAGGGACCCTTGATCCTCTCGCCCTAAGCATGCCCCCTCCCCTTGAGATCGTGCTTTTCCCCGTGATCTGGGTTGTGGGGGTGGGTGTGAGGAATCCATGCTCGTGGTTGAGTGAGGGTCCATTGAGGTAGATTCGTGTAAATCCATGTTTGTGAGGTTTTAGGGGTGGTATGCATGGTTTACAAGCTTTCCTACATGTTGAGCATGCTCCCCCCCTGTGGAATGTGTATATCGTGTTTTTGGGGTGGTTTCCTAGAGGACTGCTCCGGAACCCCCCTCAGCTGAAGACGCGACCACTATAGAAGTCGCGATCTTGTCGCGACGGCCTGGCCGGTCATGACATGATCATGACGCTCTTGGGCGTCGCGACCTGGTCATGTCGGCTTGGGCCGCCGCGATAGTGTAGCGACAGAGTAGGGCATCGTGACGAGGTCGCAACGGCCCGATGCATCGCGACTACAGCTGAGAGGCAGGTTATGGTCTTGCAAAGTACTGTGCTTTGTTAAGTTTTCGCCATTTCCGCTTCCTTTACTGTACCCGTGGCACCTGTGCTAGTCCCCTAGTATGGTCCTACACTAGTCGTCGCCCGGTGCTCGGCACTTGAGGGCTTGTCCCATAGAGAGGTTGTTACCGTTGCTTGGGACCCCTGTCCTCCGGAGCTTGTTGAGGGAGTACTCCGGGCTATGAGCGTGCTCGAGTTGGCAGCCGAGTAGGCAGACTTTGGAGCAGAGGGGAAAACGGTGGTTAGGATAGCGGCGTTGAGTCGTTTGCAGAGCTCTCGTAGTTGGTCTGGGACGCGTGGTTGTTTTGAGGAGTTCTTCCCGGCGCAGTCCAGCTGTCCTTTTCTCACTACCTCGCTCTTTGTGGCCCCAAAAACTGTTTAGAGAGGCATGGCGTGGGACCATAGTCTAGCAAGACTACAGCGGTTTACTGTTGTGTTATTTGTGTCCTGCCTCACTCTGATGAGACGTGGAGGTTTGGACCTGGGTCAAGGATAAGACGTCGGTGGACGCACCTGACCGGTTGACTAGTGGTAGTGCATTCCGTAGCTAGTGTTCTTTGTCCAGGTGGGGTCTTTCCCTGTCTATGTTTGCTAGCCGTGTGGTGGTCACGACGAGCAGTCGTACAGAGTTTCTGACCGTGTTGTACATCCGTACCGCGCTAGTTGTAGCTTTACTTCCGTTCATAGGTAGAAGATATAACTGCTGTTATTTAAATTGAATATATATATTCTTCTGCCTGTTAGAGCCAGTAAGAGATTGGTAGTCCCTACTGAGCTTCTGTTGTGAAGCTCATCCCTCCTTTATCCCAGGTGAGACTTCTCAACAACGACAGGGCGCGCACCGAGCGGAGGAGACAGGGAGGTAGTAGTGGTCCCCGTAGCTAGCAGTGGTCTTCCCCTTCTTAGTGTACGTCACCCTCGGGGTATTCCCCTAAGGGACTTGTTATCCCCCGCATTTTACTTGTACTAGCTTGCATGTGTTGGGACTGTACTTAGAGCGGTACGCAGCGGTCTCGCTCTCTTTCCTGTTTCTGCACATGCACTTCCAGTTTAGAAATTGACGTTTACTTCTGTTACATATCCTATTAGATTTATATTATAGCCCTTCCGGGTCTCCGGATCTGTGGGCGGCGACCGCGAAAATCGGGTCCTCGGCGTGGGCCGAGGGTCGGGTTCTCAGGGTTGTTATAGTTGGTATCAGAGCAAGAGTCTGACTGGACTTGTAGTGGATTTAAATGGTGATAGAAAGTCCAAACAGTAGTACAAGTACACTGCTAGCCGCTCGAGTGGTATTGTTAACCTTGTTGGTTATGTGCCATGTAGTGGTATGGCTCCGCGTAGGCGTAGGCAGGCCAGAGAGCTGATAGAGCAGCAGGATGAGTCGGATATGCCCGTGTAGGGGCAGGTCCAGGAGGAGGTGTCAGCGGAGGAGTCAGTGGCACAGCCTCAGGGTGCAGCGGCAGGCGGGCAGCAGTAGCAGGAGTACCAGCCCCAGCCGCAGCAGTACGCAGATTGGTTTCCCTTGGCAGAGCAGTTCTTCAAGAACTTGTACCAAGGAGCGTGGAAGCCCGGGCAGGCAGCAGTAGGAGGTCAGCCTCCGGTACCTCCCCTAGTGGTACCGGAGCAGCAGGCAGAGCCAGAGGTGGAGCAGCTAGCAGTTCAGCAGGCGTCGGGTACCGGAAGCACCTGGACCGGTCAGAGGAAGACGGCTGTCACGAAGAATAGGATCACCCTCTTGGAGAGGTTCTTGCATCTCCGGCCACTGATGTTCTTCGGTGAGTATGATCCAGAGAAGGCGAAGAATAGACCCATGAGGTGGAGTGCACGTTCGAGACCATGGAGTGCGCCGAGGAGGACCAGGTCAGACTGGTGGTGTACCAGGTCAAGGGAGTAGCCCATGAGTGGTGGAGAGTTCAGAGGCAGACTCACTTCCAGGGGCAGCGGTTGGATCAGATTACTTGGCAACAGTTTTTGGAGGTCTTTCACGGCGTGTACTTCCCCGACTACTCTCGGCGCGAGAGATGAGACCAGTTCCACGAGTTGGTTCAGGGCGATCTCGCAGTTACTCAATACCACCAGTGGTTCATCTGGTTGTTGAGGCATGTTCCTCATGTAGCAGGCAGCGAGCAGGCTTGTGCAAAGAGGTTCATTGCAGGTTTGAGGCCAGACTTAAGGTGGGGCATGACGACTCACATGTGTACCACTTTAGGAAAGGCTGTGGCTAAGGCCACCGCCTTAGAGAGGGAGACTTGGCAGCCCCAGTAGTAGCAGTAGGGAGGAGCCTCTTCCAGGTCCTCGCCGTACCAGCATCCCACAGGTAGTCGCGATAGCGCGACTTCTTCTTCTTCTTCGGGCTCGGGCAATTCCGACAGCTCCAAGATTCGCTCGAAGTTCAGGAAGTTGTCGACCTGCGTGGTGGATGGAGTCGGTAGCAGAGGTGTCAGTCGAGGTTTGCAGAGCAGTCAGTCCAGCAGGGAGCCGAGCAGGGCAGGCAAGAGGAAGTTTGCTACACTTGTGGTTTGCCGAGCCACTGCAGGAGGGATTGCCCGATGGGACAGGTCCCGCAGCAGCAGTAGCCAGTACAGTACGCACAGCAGCCACCTCAGTACCAGTACCTTCCCCAGCAGTAGGCACCTCGTCAGCAGCAGCAGGGGCAGTACCATTTGCAGCCACAGCAGTTTCAGCAACATCAGCAACCTCAACAGTTCCAACCGTACCAGCAGCAGCAGCAGTTCCCTCAGCACCAACAGCCGCCACAGGAGCAGCAGCCCCAGCAGGCGCCACAGTGTGGGCGTGGTCGCGGTCGCATGATGGCACTCACCAGGGAGCAAGCCGAGGCGTCGAACCTGGTTATAGGTACCCTGCCTATTCTTGGTAGAGTTGCTCGTGTTTTGGTTGACCCCGGTGCTTCTCTCTGTTTTGCTTCTGAGGAGTTTTACGAGTCTTTGGTTCGTCAAACACCTGAGAGGCAGTGTGACGTGATGGTTGATCTCCCGTTCGGTGATTATATGCGTTCTTTCGGTTACCTGGAGGGCGTCATAGTTGAGGTTGTGGGACACCAGTTGCCGGCCAGGTTGTACGCGTTGTAGCTTCGCGACTTTAATGTCATCTTGGGCATGGACTGGTTGGAGGCTCACTCAGCTGTGGTTGATTGTCAGCAGAAGACCATTCGGTTTGGGATACCCGGAGCGCCCGTTCTCTGCTTCCGAGGTATCCAGTCTACCCGTCGACCTTTTATCTCTTTTTGTAGAGCTCGTCATTTGATCCGTGATGGTTGTGTAGCATACCTTGCTTCTGTTTGTTCCTTGGAGCCTAGCGGGTCTTCGGTTTCTGATATGCTTGTTGTTTGTGAGTTCTCTAATATTTTTCCGGAGGATCTACCTGGTTTGATACCTGAGCGGGAGGTATTGTTCTCCATTGAGCTTTTGCCCAGTATGATGGCTTTGTCCAAGGCACCTTACCAGATGGCTCCGACGGAGTTGCACGAGTTGAAGCGCTAGTTGTACGAGTTGCTTGAACTGGGCTTCATTCGTCTGAGTCGTTCGCCGTGGGGAGCGCCTGTTCTATTTGTGAGGAAGAAGGATGGTAGTCTGCATTTGTGCATCGATTATTGGCAGCTGAACTAGGTAACAGTGAAGAACAAGTACCCGTTACCGAGGATTGATGATTTGTTCGACCAGTTGCAGTCGGCCAGAGTTTTCTTGACGATTGACTTGAGGTCTGGTTACTATCAGTTGAGGATCAGAGAGTCAGATGTTGCCTGAATAGCTTTCCGTTCTAGGTACGGTCACTTTGAGTTCGTCGTGATGCCGTTTGGGCTGACGAACGCACCTGCAGCATTCATGGATTTGATGCATAGGGTGTTCAGTGAGTACCTCGATCAGTTTGTGGTCATCTTTGTTGATGACATCTTGGTCTACTCGGCTTCTAAGGAGGAGCATAAGGAGCACCTGAGCATCGTTCTAGAAACCCTGCGGAGTCACCAACTGTACACCAAGTTCGACAAGTGCGAATTTTGGCTGAGGGAGGTGCACTTTCTTGGGCATGTGATCTCAGGTTCTGGTGTGGCAGTGGACCCTGCCAAGGTGGAGGCATTGTTGTTGTGGGAGCAGCCCACATCAGTGTCATAGGTTCGCAACTTTTTAGGTCTGGCAGGTTACTACAGAAGGTTTATCCAGGATTTTGCCAGAATCGCAGAGCCGTTGACCAGGCTGACGAGGCTGGACGTCAGGTTTGTTTGGTCAGAGGACTGTGAGTGGAGTTTTCAAGAGCTGAAGACAAGGTTGACTTCAGCGCCAATGTTCATCTTGCCGTCGGGCAGTGGAGGTTTTGTGGTCTACACCGATGCATCGAGATCAGGATTGGGTGTCGTGCTGATGCAGCATGGTGGGGTCGTTGCCTATGCTTCTCAGCAACTCAAGAAGCATGAGGAGAACTACCACACCCACGACATAGAGTTGGCAGTGGTGGTGTTCGCTCTAAAGTTGTGGATTCACTATTTGTATGGAGAAGCGTTCGAGATCTTCACCGACCATCAGAGTTTGCAGTATATTTTCACTTAGAGGGATTTGAACTCGAGGCAGCGCAGATGGTTGGAGTATTTTAAGGACTACGACCTTACCCTCTCCTATCACCCAGGAAGGGCTAATGTTGTGGCCGATGCTTTGAGCAGGCACATTCGCTTGAGTTCATTGATGGTCATAGAGTGGAGGCTGTTCGAGGAGCTGTCCCAAGGAGTGTTCTGCCCGTCGAGGCGCAGGGACTGAGCAGTGATGACCAGCTTGTTAGTTCGTCCATCAGTGTACCGGTAGGTGTTGCAGGCACAGCAGGCAGACTCGGAGTTGGCAGATATCTTGCAGATGCCAGATGTTGAGCTGGATGAGGACAGTGGGGTCAGATTCAATGGCAGGCTATATGTTCCCGAGGATGCACGCCAGGCGCTTTTGTCAGAGGCTTACAGATCGAGGAATGTTGTTCATCCTGGTTCCACCAAGATGTACCATTGCTTGAGGAGGTTCTTCTGGTGGCCAGGGATGAAGAGGGGCGTGGCGGAGTTTGTCGCTAGGTGCCTTACCTGTCAGCAGGTGAAGGCTGAGCATCAGTGTCCTGGTGGTGAGCTGCAGCCGTTGCCCATTCCCGAGTGGAAGTGGGATGACATCACTATGGACTTTGTGGTTGGTTTGCCCCGTACCCCGTAGCGGCACGATGGTATCTGGGTGATCGTGGATCGTTTGACCAAGGCAGCACATTTTCTTCCAATCAGAATGTTGTGGTCAGTGGACAAATTAGCCAGGTTGCACGTGGACAAAGTTGTTCCGTTGCACGGAACCCTAGTTTCGATCGTCTCCGACAGAGATCCGAGGTTCACATTAGGGTTCTTGCACAGTTTGTAGAGAGCTCTTGGCATAGAGTTAAGGTTGAGCACAGCATATTATCTGTAGTCAGACGGGCAGTCAGAGAGGACCATTCAGACTTTGGAGGATATGCTGAGAGCTTGCTTCTTGGACTGGAGTGGCACATGGGAGTCGCACCTTCCGATGGTAGAGTTTGCGTACGACAACAGTTATCACTCGAGCATTGGAATGGCGCCATATGAGGCTTTTTATGGTCGCCCGTGCAGGACACCACTTCACTGGTTCAAAGTCGGAGAGAGGCAGCTTTTGGGACCAGAGATGGTGCAGCAGTGTGTAGACACAATCAGGTTGGTCAGGCAGAGGCTTTAGGTAGTGCAGAGTCGACAGAGAGCTATGCAGATGTCCGCAAGAGGCCGTTACAGTTCAGTGTAGGCCGTTACAGTCACGCAGGGGGAGCCCGTCGCGACATGGTTTTATGGTGACACACCTGGCTGTCGCGACACTATCGCAACGGCGGTGGACGTCGGGTTCTTGTCGCGGCGTCTGCAGGCGTCGCGACTCCTTTTCTGATAGACGTGACCGTTGTCTTGTATGTCAGAATGGTCATTTCGGGTGGCAGGTGTGTACATCGTTGACGTGACCTGGTCAGCCGTCGCGTTTGCTTTTCCCAGTCTTCGAGGTTTGACTGCTTTTGGGGTCGCACCGGGGGTGACCGCCGCGACATGGTCGCAACGCCTTGGGGCATCGTGACATTGTTGTTGTCGCACTGGACCGACCCGTCCTGTTTTGGGGGCCGTCGGTTTAAAACCGAAGGCACGCCCCATTCTCCCCCTCTTTCCCTCTCTCTTCTCCGTCTTCCCACTTCTCCCCCTCTCGAGCTCCCTTGCGTTTTCTCGATGGTTCTTCGTGCTCGAAGTGCTCATGCTGAGGTGGTGTCGTCCCGTTCATGTAGGGGACATGTTCATATTGCTTGGAGCGAGGAGGAGGTGGTCATTCCTACGTGAAGGCCCCAACGAGTCAGCTCTTCTTGTGGAGGTAGGGACCCCTTGATCATCTCACCCTAAGCATGCTCCCCTTCCCCTTGAGATCATGCTTTTCCCTGTGATCTGGGTTATGGGGATGTGAGGAATCCATGCTCATGGTTGAGTGAGGTTCCATCGAGTGTAGATTCGTGTAAATCCATGTTTGTGGGGTTTTAGGGGTGGTATGCATGGTTTACAAGATTTCCTACATGTTGAGCATGCTCCCCTCCCCCTGTGGAATGTGTATATCGTGTTTTTGTGGTGGTTCTCCGGAGGACTGCTCCGGAACCCCCCTCGGCTGAAGACGCGACCACTATAGAAGTCGCAATCTTGTCGCAACAGCCTGGCCGGTCGTGACATGATCGTGACGCTCTTGGACGTCGCGACCTGGTCACGTCGGCTTGGGCCGCTGCGACAGTGTCGCGACAGAGTAGAGCGCCGTGACGAGGTCGTGATGGCTCGATGCGTCGCGACTATGTTGGGTTACAATGTGTGATGACGCGTGTATAAATGTATTTGATGATGTGTGACATAATTGATGTTGTGTAAATGCTGGAAACATGACAAATTTATGGTCAAGTCGTGGAAGAAATGAATAAATGAAATAATGCCTTTATTGATCAGCAATATATTATGTATATCTCACTTACAATGAATGTTAATGTAGGTGTGAATGCATTCAAGACAAGCAACCAAAGACAAGTGGAAAAGACCTTCAAAATCACTTCAAGTGGTCATGTGTCGACAGGCCCCAAGGCATGTGTCGACAGATAGACCCATCCAGAATGAACAAACTATTGGAAACACTTAAAATGCAGTATGTGTCGACAGCTGAAATGCACCTATCGACAGATACAGGTTGCCTGTTGACATCCAGCAAATCGCCTGTCGACAGATAACATTTTCCTGCAACATCATGGTTCTGGAAACCAGAAGTCTGCAGTAGGTGTCAACAGCTATCAAGTGCTTATCGACAGACGCAGAGAAAAGTCAGATACGAGATTAAGATATGATTTTATTGGCGTGTTTCCTTTAAGCACGACTCTCCATAATTGGACACCATTATATATACATCATATGAAGGTATTTTCGCAGTAAGAAGCCACCATACCAAAACCCTAGAAAAATCCAAAAGGAAGGCTCTCTCTCTGCTACTCTGCTTCAACTCTCTGTCCAGTGTAAGGAAGATCCATCTCACGAGCGGAGTTGAAGTCAGTCTGTCCACAATTCAAGCTTTTCCATCATCTGATCATCATCAACACGGAGCTTGGAGTTCTTCTGGACGACCACCACGAAGAGTTCACATTTGGATTTGTTTCTATATCTCAGAACTCTTCTCCTTCCATACTTTTCACTATTCTGTGTGTGTGGTAGTGGTTTGAGCATCCCTTGTGCTTGATCCACGTGTGTGGTGTTGTTCTGATTGTGTGTTTGCATCAGATAACGTGTGTGTGTGTGTTTGTAGAGTTGAACTCACTGATAAGCAATTTTTCTGCGTGTGTGTGTGGACGGTGGACGTAGGATACATGAGTTGTGTACTCTGAACCACCTTAAATCTTCGTGTCTTGTGGTTTACACGTTTCTATGATAGATGTTTGGTAGGCACGAATGATTGTTCACACGCTAGATAGGTTGCTTAGTTTCTAATTACAACTTGCACACACACCATAGTTCGAATTGAATATTATCTGTTTAAGATTTCGATAAGTCAGTGTTGGATCAAAAAGAAGGTCATAGTGCTATTATTTGGCAGTAATCTATTCAACCCCCCTTCTAGATTACTGTTTTAGATAACTCTGTGCACCTTTCAATTGGTATCAGAGCAAGGTTTCTCTTATTTACTGCTTTAATAGCTTGATCTCACGATCAGGAGAAATTTGGTCTCATGGAAACTAACAAGGGATTTATGGTTAAAGGACACTCAGTGTCTAGGCCTCCCTTCTTTGATGGCACTGACTACACCTACTGGAAAAATCGTATGCAGGTGTTTCTGAGAGCTCAAGACTATGAGCTGTGGAGGATCGTCAGCAAGGTGCCTTATGAGCTGCCCGCTAATGAAGATACCTGGACAAGAGAGCAAATCCGCAAAGGCACCTTGAATTGGAGCGCATTGAACATGATGCAGTGCGTTGTGCATCTGAAGGAGTATTCAAGGGTCTCCACATATAAGTCAGCAAAAGAAATGTGGGACAAGCTGGAGCTTATTTATGAAGGTACGTCTGAGGTAAGGGAAACCAAAGCTAGAATGTTAGTATGAATGTAAATGTTAAATGAAAATGAAAAAAAAAAGAAGAAACAATTCAGATATGTTTCTAGATTTATGGTCATAATTAATGGCTTGAAAGGTCTTAAGAACGAGTACAGTGAAAGTGACTTAGTAGGAAGATACTTCGGTCTCTTCCATCCACTTGGCATACTAAGGCCACTGTCATTGAGGATTCTAAAGACCTTTCCACAATGAAATTGGATGAGCTAATTGGATCCCTGATGACGTATGAAATAAATCTAAAAAGAAAAGAAACTGAGGTTAATCCTAGAAAATCTATTACTTTAAAAGCCTCTAACAAAAGTTCTTCAAGTTCCAAGAAAGAGGTTCAGCAGGAAAGTGATGAATCTGAACCGTCTAGTGATAGTGAGAATGATGAAATGGCCATGCTCACTAGACAGTTCAAAAAATTCCTCAGGTTCAAAAAGAAAGGCTCAGGTAACTTTAAAACTTTTCCAAAGAGAGATTTCTCAAATAAGTTTGAGTCTAATAAAAAATCTGACATGATTGTGTGCTATGAGTGCAAGAAACCAGGGCACATGAGAGGTGAATGCCCAGAGCTCAGGAAAAAGCTGAAAAGGGACAAGTTCACTTTCAAGAAAGCCAAGGCAATGATGGCGACTTGGAGTGATGAAGATGAGGAAGATAACGCTCAAGGAAGCTCTGGAGATGAAGAGATCCAGTGCTTAATGGCAAGGAGTGAGGACTCCACTGAGGTAAACTCTTCCTTCGAAAATTACACTGTTGATGAATGGGAAGAGGCATATACCTTATTGTTTGAAAAGTTCTGTGAATATAAGTCTGAAAATAAAACACTGAAAAAGAAAATCAACAATCTTGTTCATAGCACAAGCAACAATGAACAAATTACAATCCTAACAAAGAAATTGAATTACTAAAAATTGAACAGGAAAGTCACCATGAGGAAATGGATTGCTTGAAAGAAAAACTTTAGGAAAATGAAAAGGAGAAATAAACATTAAATAAATCAGTTGAAACTCTCCAACATGAAAATCAAGAGATTCAGAAAAAGTTGGAACAAGCTCAAAAATAACTAAAAGGTAAAACTGATGATCTCTCAAGATTTGTAAAAGGAAAAGAAAATTTGGATGCAGTTTTGGGAGTCAAATCTAACATCACAAGGCATGGGCTTAGGTTTCAAACTGAAAAACAAAAGAAACATGGAGAAAAATTGATTACTTCATTTGTTGATTGCAGTCCAAGTACAAGCAAGCAAGTTCAACCTACAGGTAAGCAACTAAAAAACAAACAAAAGATCTCATCTGTTCAACAAGTGAAGAAATCTGTCGACAGACCCAATAAAATCTGTCGACAGGCTTGGAAGTACACTGAAAAGGGAAAGCCATCCAGGCAACAAAAGGGTAAAATGCAAACACAAGTTCAACAAAACAACAAAAGAAATGCCTTGAGTAAAAAACCATCATGCAACTGTTGTAAGAAACTTGGCCATAATGAAACGCAATGCTGGAATAATTTGAACAAGTTAAAATTCAAAAAAGTTTGGATTCCAAAGTATTTACTTTTTGGCATGAATGAAAAATTGGGACCCAAAGTAATTTGGGTACCAAAACCTCTTGTCTGATCCATCTATGTAGGAATGCCTAGCAGCCCAAAATAAAAACAAATGGTACTTGGATAGTGGCTGCTCGAGGCACATGACGGGTGATAAAGAAAAATTCTATCTGCTGGTGGAGAAAGATGGAGGTCAAGTTGTCTTTGGAGGTAACAATAAGGGCCAAATAATTGGCACAGGTAAGGTAGGTAAGTATGTCTCTAACTCAATAGACAATGTACTCTTAGTTGACGGTCTCAATCACAATCTTCTTAGCATTAGCCAATTGTGTGATAAAGGCCATAAAGTCATCTTTGAATCAAATACATGCCAAATTGTTGATAAAGAAACAGGAAGTGTCAAGTTTTCTGGGAAAAGAGTGAATAACATCTATCTAGTTGATCTAGATGAACCAGAAAACGAAAATTTGTGCCTTGTTGCAAATAAGCAGGATGAATTGACTTTGTGGCATCGTAAGCTAGGCCATGCAAGTTACAATGTTTTGCACAAGATCATGAGGATGAAACTGGTAAGTGGACTTCCTGAAATTTAGTTCAATAAAAATGAAAGTTTTTGCGATGCATGTGCACAGGGAAAATAAACCAGAAAGTCTTTCAAATCAAATGCTCTCATAATCACTTCAAAACCTTATGAATTGTTGCACATAGACCTTTTTGGACCTACTAGAACACTTAGTCTTAATGGCAAACATTTTGGGTTTGTCATTGTAGATGAATTTTCTAGGTTCACTTGGGTTAAATTTCTGGCTCACAAACATGAAGTTCTGAAAAAATTTCAAGAGTTCTTCAACAAGATTGAGCATGGCAACATAAACAAAATATGCTCAATCCGCACTGATCATGGGGGAGAGTTTGATAACAATTTATTGTCTGACTTCTGCAGGAACCAAGGTATAGATCACATGTTTTCCTCTCCAAGGACTCCAGAACAAAATGGTGTAGTGGAGAGAAAGAACAGAACCTTGGTCGAAATGGCTCGCACTCTTCTGGTTGAAAGCCAACTTCCAAGGAGCTTTTGGGCAGAAGCAGTGAACACTTCATGCTACATCCTCAATAGAGCCATGGTAAGACCTGTTATGAAGAAAACCCCATATGAGCTCTTAAAAGGTAAGAAACCTAGCATTGGGTACTTCAGGATCTTTGGCTCCAAAGTTTTTATACATAATAATGATAAGGTTGATTTAGATAAATTTGAAGCCAAAAGCGATCCAGGTATTTTTCTCGGATACTCAGAACACTCTAGAGCTTATAGAGTGTATAACAATAAAAACAAAACTGTGGAAGAGCCTCCACATGTTGTTTTTGATGAGTATCATGCAAAAACTAACAAGTCAAATGTTTAGTATGATGATGATGAAGGAAAAAAACTTGAAGAACAAGATGAAAAGCCACTATCGACAGACCATGAAGAGGCTGTCGACAGGCCTAAAGAAAACCCACAAGATCAAATTCTTCAAGAACAACCTCCCCAAGAACAAATTCCTCAAGAGCAATATCCTCAAGATCAAGACCAACCAGGTCCTTCAATAATTAGAAATGTCAGCTCTCTATGGTTTGAAACATGCACCCTGAGCTTGGTACGACAGACTGAGCAATTTCTTGGTAAAACAATCTGAAGATGGCTTCTTCATCAATCAAGAACAATATGTCAAGGAGCTACTGAAAAGATTTCAGTTCGAACAAGCCAAGCCAGCATCTACACCAATGAGCACAAGTGTAAAATTAGAAAATGATGAGAAAGGTAAAATGGTAGATGCGAAGCAATACCGAGGTATGATTGGCTCTCTCCTTTACCTTACTGTAAGTAGGCCGAACATACAATTCAGTGTTTTCCTTTGTGCTAGATACCAATCTAGTCCAAAGGAAAGCCATTTGGTTGCAGTCAAAAGGATTTTCCGATATCTCTCAGGTACACATGATTTGGGTTTATGGTATCCAGCAGGTAGTAACCTTGATTTGGTCTCAGATTCTGATGCTGACTATGCTGGATGTAAAATTGATAGAAAAAGCACTAGTGGGTATTGTCAATTCTTAGGTGGTTGCATGGTTTCGTGGGCATCCAAGAAGCAACACTCAGTTGCACTCTCCACTGCAGAGGCAGAATATGTTGCTGCAGGGAGTTGTGCAACTCAAGTGTTGTGGATCAAAAGTCGATTGTGTGACTACAACATTGACATTGGATGCACACCTATCCTATGTGACAATACTAGTGCTATCAACCTTTCCAAGAACCAATTCAACATTCAAGAACAAAACACAAAGAAATTAGACATCACTTTTGAGAGATGAGGTTGCCAACAAGACCTTGGAGCTTAGCTTCATACCCACTGAAAAACAATTGAAAGATATCTTCACCAAACCTTTGTATGAAGATAGGTTCACATCATTGAGAAGAGAATTGGGCTTATGCAAAATGCAATGAAACTAATGCCCATTTTAAAGTAAAAGATCTTTGTGTGTAATGACTATGTGGTATATCAAATGGTGACATGTGGAAGAACAAGTCAGGCTTGTTCGGAAACTATCATTATGGGTGAGGAAACATCCTCCGTCAAGTATCCATAGTCAATTTGCACATAAGGGTCATCAAGTTCAAATGGGGTATTTAGTTTCTTTCAGTTTTGGCTCATTTATTTTTTTGAAATAGAATGAAATTATGTGCTCATATGCTTATGAATGTCTCTTCTTTGTGCAAATGCTTGCCATGGATGTGAATATCATTGTTTGAATTGCTTGAAGTGGTTGAATGTTGCTTTACACACATGCACACACTATGGGAGAGTAAGTCAAGGTGGGTTGAGTGAAATGTCTGAGGGAAATCATTCATATTCTTTATGTAATCATTTCCCAAACTCTTGGTCTTCATGTCACCCAATTCCATACCATAAAACTGATTTTTCATGTACGTGTCGACAGCCAGAATTTCAGCTGTCGACAGATGGCCTCTTCCAAAACTCTTATATTTCTGTTTGACAATAGCTGTCGACAACAACATTCTTGATGTCGACAGATGCCCTTCATGTATGAAATTTTCCACATTCATCCATCTTTCTTCATGAGTATGTTCATTATCCTTGTGCAAGGAGAGAATTGGGACTTAATATTCATTACACCTTTCATACTCACATAGTATCAAAGACATTGACTTAATCACAATGATTTGAAATAATATTTTGAGCATGAGTCTAGGTTGTATCATCTAGAAACATTGAACAAATCTAATGGTTTTAACCTACACACTTGAATAACTCCCTTGTGGATGCTCATGTTTCTAAAATGATTGACAAGTAAGAAGGTTCTGAACTTTATGTTTTACATTGGCCTTTGACCTTAAATAACCCTTGACCTTGATTTCCAATTTTTAAAAAAAAAGTGAGAAAAGCTACCTATTTCTAAACTCAAAAGTTCAATAATAAATTATGTCAATGGGACAAAGGCAGAGCAAGATGAGTATCATTGAGTAACTAGGGACATGGCATCACAAATGTCTGTCTTCGCGTCAAAAGTGATTCATTATCTCTGCACAATGGTATGTGATGATCAGTCTATCCCATGAAATGTCAATCATACATATTTATTTTGGTGATTAACAAACCCTGTCAAAGTCTTCTAACAAATATTCTATAAGTTTTTGAGCACAGGAAAAATCTCAAGGAAATCAAGCATATTGTATGTATAATCCTCTGTAGAAATATCAATACCAAGTTGTAATTTCTCTAAGTCCACATCGATTCTATGAAACAACGATTCTTTAAGTCATCGACGATTTCTTAAGACCTCGTACGATTGCTCAAGCAAACGATTCCTTAAGACATCACATCGATTTTTAAGACCTCGTAACGATTTCTCATCGCAATGATTCTTTAAGTCATCGCATCGATTTCTTAAGATGTGACGGCCCTCGTTACACCGGTACGGTTATACCAACCCACGTCGGTATAGCGAGAGTCCTCACAGTGGGACATTTACCCAACGATACAAACAACTGAGATACACGCGAATATATATAACAAGTAGCGGAAGTAAAAGAGAACTATCTCCATTCATTCATCATCCACATTAAACATACATGCAGTTTACAATTTGCAAAAAGGAACTAAAATTCACATGATTTAAATTGCTGAAATAGAGATACAAAATGTCCACATATTACATTCTTTTAATGATAGTTCTAATACAATGTCCAAGTACATACTAAGAAGTACACACAATCACAAGGATCTCAAAAGCTGGCTAGTCTCCACGCTCGGAGTCCGTCTCTGCTGCCTCCTCCGAGGGTACGGTGTCACCAACTAGACCTGTACGCCGAAGCAAGGAGTGAGTCCAGGGACTCAGCAAGTAACACTATGCATGATATACACGTACAAGTCCTAGTGGTTTCTACAAGCACATATACAATTAGCAACACATAGCATGCTAGTCCATTTAAGTTTCAACCTATCATGAAGGTTCTACAATTTTATACATAACGCATGCTTTCAGATTTCAAAAATATAACATTCACCTATCACATGGTCTCTAATCCATTCACTTATGAACTTTAACCTTATAAAGAACCAAACATGAGAGTTATCAACATGGACAATTTACATACATGAACGGGGAACATAGTTAGCATGGATTCCACATGTTCTTAAGTACCTACATAACTTTTTCACATGCTTTAGGTTGCTGATTTACATGGTTCAAAGACTAAACCTACACATGAAAGCTACAATGTGGCTTAGAACATAACATATGAACAATCCATCATGCCACTTTGCACACATACTCATTAATTGTTCCTAATCATGGATTCTAAACACTTTGCACACATAAACATGGGATTGATAACATGCATTTGCTGAATTCATACGGTTTCAGATTTAGCCTCACATGATTTCAATACACATCACACATCTAAATTTCACATTTCTTTTTACACAATTTCCTCTTTTCACATGGTTACACTTTACACATACACATTCACATATCACTTACACATTTACACATGGTCACATACACTTTACACATTACACTTTACACATATTTTAGGTGCCGTGACACATAGTCCAAACCACCAAAGAAGGACACATTCACATCACATAACACATAGACACCATCTAGGCAATCAATGGTGACTCTTGGACTGCGCAGACCGGGAGAACAAGTCTCCACCCTAACCAGTGGTACTTGTCCACCTCCAGGATTTCCCCCTAATGCCCTTAGGGTCACTTAACACAATGAACTTTCTCAGGGGGACTTTTCCCTGATACGGCTCCACTGCCTTCTCGGAAGCAGTATCACATTGGCACAGTTTACACTTTTACACATTTACCGTTTACACATGGTTTTACACTTGACACTCTTCATTCATTCACACTTTCTTACTCACATGAACACCTCTATTTTCCTAACATGGTACTACAGAGTTTTCAGGATTCAACACATAGTAAACACACCAATCATGCTGGGTTTAGACAAAATCTAATCACGTTTCGATCATATGTACGAATTATTCATAATTCACATGAAAACACATAACTTTTTATTTACTGTTCCAATTAACCTGAAATTTTAACCACATGCTGTTTTGGTTCAAAATCATACCCTCAATTTTTCAGATTTTTCTGAGCTAAATAGGATTTACAGAAAATCAAACACCTAATTAGCACATTATTCACAATTTACGTTAACATGGAATTTACA